>CP092877.1:88694146-88776898 GCA_030710605.1 Cordylochernes scorpioides | reverse complement strand
TATCTTGATCTCGTCATAAAAGCGAAGGAGAAATAACTAAATCAAAATGCTAAATCGTGTGGTGTTTTCATTCAACATTTAAAAAAATGTTTAAAACAATAGTTATGAAAACAGCTAGGATAAAAGCTGGGAAGCTGCTTGTAGCAGAAAAATAGGTAAAATTTAACACCATATATATATTAAACAGTGAGTTACTTTCTTGAGAAAATTTCAAATGCTTTATTTCTAATGCTAGATCAAAACGATATAAAAATGCTTTAAAAAAATCAATTTTTATTTGAAAAAAAAGTAGTTTGGTAAAAAGAAGAAAATATTTATATAGAAAAATGGTTAAAACACCGTTTAAAAATAAAATTTTATTATTAAAGTGTAAAATCAAAATTCAAAACTATTTTAAAGGCGTAAGATTCTTTTTTATATTAAACAATTTCTACTGCCCTTACTGCAATGGAAAAATTAATGAGAGGGCCTGCTCATCAGTGGTGAACCCTCTCAGCGGTTTCGCCAGTTTAATCTACCATATCGCTGTTATATTGCATTTTTGGAACTTCCTTTTATAGTGATACTGTTGATAGACTCTTTGAATGAGTATTTTAGAAGAACTATGGACATAAACTTAGAGGACAGTAGAATTACATACATTTATAAATATATCTACTTATATATTTGCCTTATTCTGTCTGTTTGTCTGTTTGAAGCTCACGGATGGGATTTTTCATAACCATCGGTGGTTCAGTGGTAGAATGCTCGCCTGCCACGCGGGCGGCCTGGGTTCGATTCCCGGCCGATGCATTTTTTTTTTAACAATTTTTAAAACTCATTTATATATTATACAAGAATGACATCCACGGCGCCAATTTATAATTGTAACTGTTGGATAACTGAATGCTACGACAGCTAGCGCCACACTGGACCTATCATCATCACAACTGTTTGTTTACCTTCTTCTCTATACTTACAATAACTGTTCGCTACCATAACTTTGTCTTTTTCTTTCTAAATGGATAATAAAGATTATTATCATATAATCCTCAACGTCCTCATGCCTTCCTACAAGCTGTAAGTACCCAAATCTTACAACAATTAGATTATGAGACTGAATATTGCATGAAATTCAACTAACGAGTTAAGACAAAGAAAAAAAAAGGCTTAGCAAAAATGGCGTCACTCCCGAGCCACGATGTAACCCTAGATAAGCTCGACGGCTATAACTACTCACTATGGTCTTTCAAAATCGAAATGCTCTTGCAAAAGGAAGATCTTTGGGAAGTTGTCACCGAAAATATTCCAGATGAACCTAAAATCGAATGGAAAAAGAAAGACTCAAAAGCTAGAGCTATCATTAATCTAAGCATCGCCGACTCACAAATAGTGCATGTCAAAAACCTACTAACAGCCAAAGCTACCTGGGACACTCTTAAAAATATCTATGAAAGAAAAACACTCTCAGGAAAAATTTATTTGCTAAGGAAACTATACAGCTTAAAACTTGAAGAAGACAAAGACATGCAACAGCATATCACTACCATGATGGAACTTGTTGACAAACTGCGAACCATTGGCGAAACACTAAAGGACTCTCACATCACGGCTATACTGCTTTGCTCGCTTCCAAAGAGCTACTCAAATCTCATCACGATGTTGGAATCAAGGCCTGATGACGAGCTAACGCTTGAATTTACCAAGAACAAACTCCTTGATGAACACACACGCAGAGTAGAAAGCTCGAAAGACGAAAGCACCGCATCAAAAGCCTTAAAAAGCCTCCAAGGAGCTTCAAGCCAAAGAAGAGAAAAAGAGAAGAAATTCTGTCCTTTCTGCCACAAACCAAACCACTCCAAAGAAGAATGTTGGCACTATCAAAAGCGAAACAACAGCAACAAAGAGTACAAATATGAAAACTTCAGAAGAGGAAACGTACCAAAGTACACAAATCAGTCGAGTGTCACCCAAGAACAACCCACAAACCAGAGAACAACAAAAGGACCTAACCCAAAAGCTCTCAATTGCACTCAACGAGAAGCAAGTGTACACAACTGGTTCGTCGACTCTGGAGCCACATCTCATATGGCGTACGATGAAAGCTTCTTCACTGAACTTAACAGAGAACAAACACAAAATGTTGTGGTTGCTAATGGCAATAAGCTGCAGGTCAAAGGGATAGGACAAGGAGAAATCAAAGTCATCACACCCCAAGGAAAGACTGACACCTTACTTCTCACAAAAGTTCTCTACATCCCGGAACTAACAGACAACCTTCTGTCAGTGAGTGCGGCCACCTCCAACGGATGTAAAGTGACATTCAACAGAGATTGGTGTACCATCGAAAGAGACAACACAGCCCTCGCGAACGGTATACTTGACAATGGAATATACCGACTCCACCTGGATGACAACCCCCAAACTCGCACATTCAAAGCAAATGTTGCAAAACAAAACCACTGCAAGAACAAAAATTGCCTCATGCTCTGGCACGACAGACTAGGACACAGAAATATAGAATCAATTAAGAAGATTCGAAATGAGAACCTAGCAAGAGGACTAAGTCTAAATAACTGTTCGCACAGCACAGACTGCGTTCAGTGCATTCAAGGAAAACTCACCGAAACCCCATTTCCAAAGAAGACAGAGTACAGAGCAACTGAAACGCTTCAACTTGTCCACAGTGATATCTGCGGTCCATTACCAACTAACTCTCTCAGCGGTAAGAGATACTTCATCACCTTCACTGATGACTACAGCAGATACACGAAGACCTACCTCCTGAAAGGAAAAGACGAAGCCTATGAAAAAATAAAAGACTACGTCATCTCAGCACACACGGAATTTGGAAAAAATATCCAAACCATACGGACAGACAACGGTCGTGAGTACGTAAACCGACAAGTCGAAGATTTCCTGAACCAAAGCGGAATCAAACATCAGCTAACAGTCCCCTACTCACCAGCCCAGAACGGAGTAGCAGAAAGGAAAAATCGATCACTAATGGAGATGACAAGATGCATGCTGTTTAACTCAGGACTCCCACAGTCTCTATGGGCGGAAGCGGTTACCACAGCTAATTACCTACACAACCGAATACCCTCGAAAGCTACAGACAAGACTCCATTTGAACTATGGACCAACAGGAAGCCCAGTCTGAAGCATCTAAAAAGATTCGGATGTAAAGCCTTCGCCTATATTCCCAAGATAAAAAGAAACAAGTTGGATAGCAAAGTTATCGAAGGGATCTTTCTTGGATACGATGATCGAAGCAAAGGATACAGAATCCTGCACGATACAGACAACATCACAATCAGCAGATCCGTAAAATTTATAGAAAAAGAAAATGGGTTTCACCACGCTTCCACAAAAACAACTTCACCACAAGTATTAAGTACAGATCTAACTTCCTCCAATCATATTGGTAATGCAGAGGAAAGTCAGGAACCAGGAACACAATCCGAAAACCTTGAGGACTCAGAAACCGAGGATTACATTCAACCCAGTACAAGCACAGGAACACAAGTGGTCACACAAAGAAGATCCACGAGACCAACAAAGGGAACACCTCCCATAAGAAATGACTACATGCTGTACAAAACTGAAGCTCAAGACATTCAGACACCCACCAACTACTCGGAAGTCCTACAATTACCAAAAATAGAAAGAGAAAAATGGCTACAAGCAATGAACGAAGAACTAAATTCTCTTGAGAAGAACAATGTCTGGGAACTAACCCCTCTACCTAAGGACAAAAAGATCATAGGATGTAAATGGACCTATAAACAAAAACTCAATTCCAAAGGAGAAATAGAGCGGTACAAAGCCAGACTCGTAGCAAAAGGGTTCAATCAGAAATTTGGCCGAGACTACGAAGAAACCTTTGCACCAATTGTGAAGCATTCTACAATTAGAGCCTTCCTAGCTGCATCAGTCTACAAAGGGATGCAAGTGATCCACCTCGATGTGAAGACAGCGTTCCTACACGGCGACCTAGATAAAGAACTCTACATGGAACTCCCAGAAGGACTCCATACAAAACAAACAAACGAAGTCTGCAAACTAAAGAAGGCAATTTACGGTCTAAAACAAGCTGGAAGATCTTGGAACACAAAAATCGCAAGCACTCTAATTAAAAATAACTTCAAACAGAGCACTGTAGACCCGTGCCTATTCACCAAGAATGAAGAAAACCATTCCATCTACTTGATTCTATATGTGGATGACATGCTCCTCGCAAGCGATTCCGAAATAATCATCCAAAACACTGTAAAAACTCTCGAAAAAGAATTCGAAATAAAGAACCTTGGAGACCCCACTCAATTCATTGGTATAGGAATCTCCAGGAACAGAGAAGGTGAACTCCTACTGAGCCAAAAGAGTAAAATCCAAGAATTAGTTGAAAGGTACAATCTCCAAGAAGCGAAACCTACTTTCACTCCCATGGAAAGCGGATATCCCGGTATATCTGATGAAAAACTTCTACCAAACAACGTCCAATACCAACAACTGATAGGCTCACTATTGTTCATAAGCGTAGTATCCAGACCAGATATCGCAGCTCCAGTCTGCATACTCAGCAGCAGAAACCAGAATCCTAGAAATTGTGACTGGTATGCAGCAAAAAGAATCGTAAGATATCTAAAAACTACTAAAGAACTCGAGCTACGCATATCTAACCAAAAACCTCCCACGCTGGAAGCATACAGCGATGCCACATGGGCAAGCGACAACACCGACAGAAAATCACTAAGCGGAAACTTGCTCCTACTGGGATCAAACCCCATCTCATGGATGACTGGGAAACAAGGTTGCGTATCTCTCTCATCCACCGAAGCGGAACTAATCTCCGCAGCTGAAGCCTCACAAGAACTGTTATGGCTTCTCGACTTGCTAAAGGATCTCGAACTGGAACAGAAAGCTCCAATCTACTTCCACCAAGACAATCAATCATGTCTCAAGATATGTTCATCCGAAAAAGTGTCTTCTAGAACCAAGCACATCGCAACCAAGATCCATCACCTGAAGGATCTTCAGAAGAAGACAGTGATAAAAATGATCTACTGCCCAACTGGCGACATGAAGGCGGACATTCTGACCAAGCCGCTACCAAGGCCGACATTTGAGAAGTTACGCTACAACCTCGTGATGTCTCCACATTCATGCCGGGGATTTGTTGGATAACTGAATGCTACGACAGCTAGCGCCACACTGGACCTATCATCATCACAACTGTTTGTTTACCTTCTTCTCTATACTTACAATAACTGTTCGCTACCATAACTTTGTCTTTTTCTTACTAAATGGATAATAAAGATTATTATCATATAATCCTCAATGTCCTCATGCCTTCCTACAAGCTGTAAGTACCCAAATCTTACAACAGTAACGAATAGTATTTGAATAAAAGTGTTAGAACTCATGGAATATTGTATGTATATATGTAAATATTACAACTATTTTTTCATATTTTTGGTTTTTTGTGTGTCTGACCCCTCAGCGAAGGGGAATCTATCTTTTGCTGTTTCTTCTCCTCTTTTCACACACCGGCCCCCCCTTGCCGAGAGAATGTAAGCGTCCACCGGCCGGATGGACCATCCAAAGTACCACCCACCGACAAATTGGAGGGGCGGAGGGGTCAAAAAGGTCAAGGCGCGGGCGCCAGAGTTGGTGTCACAGTTGTGCCGACAAGACAAGAAAAAATCCTCGCGGGGGCTTGCCCAAGAGGAGCTCCGGGATCTTCGTCCATCTTCCATAAACGACCATACAAGCGGTCTGAGAAGGGACTGAGTGGCTGACATCTCAAAGAAAGGTGAAGCCGAGACGAATCGTTGAGAGATTCGCATAGTGGTTGGAGTACGTCAAGAGCGACGAATTGTGCTTCATCTGAAGATTCCAGGAAGTTCGTCGAGGACAGACGAAATTGTGCTTCCAAGGCAGGGGGGCTCGGGCAAGCCGACCTAACAACTGAGAGGAACTGTTTTTTTGGTGAGCACTCTCTCACATGCTTTTATTTCCTAAAAATTGATATATTTTTTTATGTTAATCTAGCATATTTTGTAGTATTTTTCTTTTTCTTATTTTTACTAAGTTTTTTTCTATTTTCGTCAATATCATCATTATATATTTTCTTTGTTAAAAAACATTTAAGTTACATGCAAAATTTTGGAATATACAAAAATAATAAGTTTTCATATATTTTTTAATCCTTCATTTTATAGCTAACATTAAACAAAACTTTATATGTGTAACCTTTTGTTGTCTTCCTTTTTTTCTTGCTTGAACACCCAAGGCAGCCCAAAACAATATCAAACTTTAGGTTAAAGTTTTTATTTTGTTAAAAAGGGGGTTTGTGGAGCGTTCAGAATTTTTCTTTTCCTCCTCGAGCTTTTTTAATTACCCGTTCTTAACATTATATTTTCTTAACATTATATTTTTTGGCGTCCCCGGGTGGGCTGCATTGGCTGGTCAAATCGAGAAAAAAAAAAAAGAGAGAAAAGGTTTCGAGAAAAATTATATAGTAAATAATGCAGAATATTGATATCTTAAAAAGGGCTAGAGCCCCCAAAAGAGCTATTTTTACTCGGCTGTCCACCGAGTTTTGGGCTGAAATAGAAAAGCCAGATTTCGATACAGAAAAATATAGAGCTAAATATAACCGAATTTGTGCTCTCTCTAAGGAAATAAGTGAAATTGATTCAAGGTATCATGGGCTCCTTCTGGAGGATGAAACCATAACGGAGGTCAAAATCGAAGAAGAATTCGAGGGTTGTGAAAACTATGTTCAAGGGATGTTTGACATAGAAAATAAATATTTGTCTCGGTGTGAAACCGCGAGGGATAGGGTCGACGGCTCATTGGTGGAGTCCGCGGCGAATTCGGTTGTAAATACCGAATCTAAAAGAACTATTAGGTTGCCAAAAGTGGAGCTACCAAAATTTAAGGGCAACCTAGAGGATTGGCTCTCATGGTGGGGGGCAATTTAGTAAAATCAATGACGATGAAACTCTTGGGGATGTAGATAAATTTCACTATCTGCTACAAGCGGTAGTCGAGGGATCCAGAGCTCATCGTCTTGTGTGCAGTTACCCTATAACTGAGGATAATTATCCCAAGGTAGTACAAGCCCTAAAAGATCGATTCGGAGATAAGAACCTTCTTATAGAACACTACATAAGGAGACTGTTGAAACTGGTTGTTTCTAATGCAAGGAAAGAAAACCTTCCTCTTGACGAGATCTACGATGATCTGTCTGACGGCTCACTTAAAGAACCTAGAATCACTGGGTGTTAACACGGAGATGGCAGGCGTGTTCCTCTACCCATTGGTTGAGTCGAGTCTGCCATTGGACATTATTCAGGTGTGGCAGAGGAATCCTGCTGTGGGCTATGGGATAAAAGAAGAAGGAGCGGAGAATGGAGATAAGAGCGATGCCAGCGGTAGACTTCAGGCTCTGATGGACTTCCTTCGGGATGAGGTGAAGGGTTCTGAGCGAATGGCATTTGCTAAAGAGAATTTTGAGGGTAATAGCTCAATGAGGGCTACAGGTTCTCAACTAAAGACTCCTCGGAAGACACCGCCCACTGTCTCCAATTTATTCGGAAGCGCATTTAAGAGAAAATGCATATTCTGCCAGAGGGATAATCACCTGAGTAGTAGATGTTTTGTTGCCTCGCGGCTTACACCTAGCGAGAGGGATCAAAGGATAAAGGAGGCTAAAGTCTGCTTTAAGTGTCTAAAGGGTAACCATCTGAAAAGGGAATGCCGAGCAGACATAAAATGTAGAAATTGCGGAAAAGATCATCTAGATATCTTTTGCAATAAAATTGCTTTGAAGCAAGGAGGAAACAATAGTTTCAAAGGCGAAAAATCTAAGGTTGTAAATGAAGGAAATGCAACATGCAGGGGGGTTAATATGTCTGCGCGAACATGCGCCAATGACATCTTACTCATGACTTCCGTGGCGAAATTGAAAGGGGCTAAAGAGACTAAAGAAGTAAAAGTGTTATTTGACACTGGAAGTCACTACTCCTATATAAAGAGATCAATTGTCGAAAAACTGGGTTTAAACAAAATAGGAGAGATAAGTTTGGAAAAATCTCTTTTCGGGGGAGGAAATATGAAGGAGGCGTTGCACGGAAAATATGTTTTGAAACTGGGAAGTCTAACCAATAAAATTGATGTAGACATAGTCGCCCTCGATCAACCAGAAATTTGTGCAAGGATACCGCTGATTCCAAGAGGACGTTTGTTATACAAATTAAAACGGAAAAAGATCTATATTCACCAGTCAAATTTTAGAAATGAGGAAATAGATATTTTAATAGGTAGTGACTATTTTGGACAATTACTGACCAGGAAGGTCGTCCATCTAGGAGAGGACCTAACTGCCGTAGAGACAAAATTATGATGGACGCTTATGGGGCAATCTCCGGTGGTGTGTAAGGAGGATAAGGTCCAAATTGCATTGAATATGTTGGTTGCAAGAAACAACTTGAAAGATCTTTGGGAGCTGGATATCTTGGGAATCCAAGATCCCATCGAAGTTGTCTCAAAAAAGAAAAGGGAAACTGAACTAAAGGAACATTTTATAAAAAATATAAAGAGGGATGAAGATCAACGATATTCAGTCGCGCTACCGTGGAAATGCGAGAGAAATAATATACCCTCGAATTTAGAAATAGCGCAGAGGAGATTGGAAGCATGCACTAGTAAGTTAAGGAAGGAGAAAATGGTTATTGAATATTCTACTATTCTTCAAGAATGGGAGAGAGAGGGCCTAATTGAGAGGATAGAGGAGAATAGGCCTCAAAAGAAGGGCCATTATTTACCGCATAGGCCGGTGTTCAAGGCTGAAAGTAGGACGACGCCTCTTCGTCCTTTTTTCGATGCCTCCTGCAGGTCGTATAATGGTCTTTCTCTGAATGACTATCTAGAAAAGGGACCTAACCTTTTGGAAAAAATACCTGAAATATTAATTAGGTTTAGAGAAAAAGGTATTGGTGTTCTAGCCGATATTCGAAAGGCATTTCAGATGATTACAGTGCAGCTTCAAGACCAGGACTTTCTTCGCTTCCTTTGGTGGGATCAAACTGACCCTATGAAGTTAACCGTTTTTAGACATAAACGTGTGGTATTTGGGCTTAACTGTAGTCCATTCATCTTGGGTGCAGATATTGATCATCATCTGAATTCTGTACAAGGTCCGGCAGCTGAAATCGCAAAGACTATGGCGAGATCCTTTTATATGGATAATTTGGTAACATCCCTCTCCTCTCAGGAGGAGGTCCAACAATTCCAGAATACAGCTGTCAATATCATGGAAATGGCAAAAATGGACTTGCGTGAGTGGGAATTTAATTTACCAGTGAGTAATTCAAAGGAGGAAAAAGGAACTACTACCCAGGTGTTGGGACTTGTGTGGGACAAAGTAGAAGATGCACTTAATTGTGATGTTTCTATTGAAAAGGATCTCCCCCGAAGACTAACGCAAACAATGAGTTTTCCGGAGCTAGAAAAAATAAGAGTGAATTCTTTCACCAGAAAATACAAGATTTTGAGTAAACTAAATGAGGAACTCAAACAGAGATTCCGCAAGGAATATTTGGGGGTACTGATGCAACGGGCCGAAAATAAAAGGGAGCTATGCATAAAAGAAGGGGATTTAGTCCTTATAGGCCAGGACAACACTAAAAGAATTCTCTGGCCTGTTGGAAAAATAATAAAACTTTACTTGGGGAAAGATGGGGTGAACAGGGTTGCCAGAGGCAAGACATCAACAGGCGAATGGCTACGCCCTGTACAGAGACTGTTTCCCCTTGAGATTTCCTCTGAGGAAACTCCTGAAAAGGCCTCTGGGGATAAAAAACCTCTAACGATCAAAACAAGATCCGGACGTGAAGTCCGCAAACCAATAAGGTTTGCTCCTGATGTTTTGAATCAGTGACAAAAGAAAGGGAGAGCACATTTCCTTGTTTTTTTTTTTGTGTTTTCACACAAAGAAAAGGTGGGGGTATGTTAGAACTCATGGAATATTGTATGTATATATGTAAATATTACAACTATTTTTTCATATTTTTGGTTTTTTGTGTGTCTGACCCCTCAGCGAAGGGGAATCTATCTTTTGCTGTTTCTTCTCCTCTTTTCACACACAGGCCCCCCCTTGCCGAGAGAATGTAAGCGTCCACCGGCCGGCCGGATGGACCGTCCAAAGTACCCACCGACCAATTGGAGGAGCGGAGGGGTCAAAAAGGTCAGGGCGCGGGCGCCAGAGTTGGTGTCACAGTTGTGCCGACAAGACAAGAAAAAATCCTCGCGGGGGCTTGCCCAAGAGGAGCTCCGGGATCTTCGTCCATCTTCCATAAACGACCATACAAGCGGTCTGAGAAGGGACTGAGTGGCTGACATCTCAAAGAAAGGTGAAGCCGAGACGAATCGTTGAGAGATTCGCATAGTGGTTGGAGTACGTCAAGAGCGACGAATTGTGCTTCATCTGAAGATTCCAGGAAGTTCTTCGAGGACAGACGAAATTGTGCTTCCAAGGCAGGGGGGCTCGGGCAAGCCGACCTAACAACTGAGAGGAACTGTTTTTTTGGTGAGCACTCTCTCACATGCTTTTATTTCCTAAAAATTGATATATTTTTTTATTATAAAACTATTTTAGAGGCGTAATATTCTTTTTAAAATAAAACAATTTCTACTGTCCTTACTGCGATGGAAAAATTAAAGGGAGGGCCTGGCTCATCATTGGTGAACCCTCCCAGCGGTTTCGCCAGTTTAATCTACCATACCGCTGTTATATTGCATTTTTGGAACTTCCTTTTATAGGTGACTGTTATAATACTCTTGGAATGGGTATTTTAGAAGAACTATGGACATAAGCTTTTAGGACAGCAGAATTAAATATAATTATAAATATATAATATGCTTCGAGCAATCGCTCTTCCGCAAATATCAAATTGTGTCTTTTATTAGAACAATAATGTTACGATGTACTAGAGCGCCATCTGTTATCAAATTATAAAACTATTTTAGAGGCGTAATATTCTTTTTAAAATAAAACAATTTCTACTGTCCTTACTGCGATGGAAAAATTAAAGGGAGGGCCTGGCTCATCAGTGGTGAACCCTCCCAGCGGTTTCGCCAGTTTAATCTACCATACCGCTGTTATATTGCATTTTTGGAACTTCCTTTTATAGGTGACTGTTATAAGACTCTTGGAATGGGTATTTTAGAAGAACTATGGACATAAGCTTTTAGGACAGCAGAATTAAATATAATTATAAATTTTAATTTTTCCATCGCAGTAAGGACAGTAGAAATTGTTTTATTTTAAAAAGAATATCACGCCTCTAAAATAGTTTTATAATTTGATAACAGATGGCGCTCTAGTACATCGTAACATTATTGTTCTAATAAAAGACACAATTTGATATTTGCGGAAGAGCGATTGCTCGAAGCATATTATATATTTATAATTATATTTAATTCTTCTGTCCTAAAAGCTTATGTCCATAGTTCTTCTAAAATACCCATTCCAAGAGTCTTATAACAGTCACCTATAAAAGGAAGTTCCAAAAATGCAATATAACAGCGGTATGGTAGATTAAACTGGCGAAACCGCTGGGAGGGTTCACCACTGATGAGCCAGGCCCTCCCTTTAATTTTTCCATCGCAGTAAGGACAGTAGAAATTGTTTTATTTTAAAAAGAATATTACGCCTCTAAAATAGTTTTATAATTTGATAACAGATGGCGCTCTAGTACATCGTAACATTATTGTTCTAATAAAAGACACAATTTGATATTTGCGGAAGAGCGATTGCTCGAAGCATATTATATATTTATAATTATATTTAATTCTGCTGTCCTAAAAGCTTATGTCCATAGTTCTTCTAAAATACCCATTCCAAGAGTCTTATAACAGTCACCTATAAAAGGAAGTTCCAAAAATGCAATATAACAGCGGTATGGTAGATTAAACTGGCGAAACCGCTGGGAGGGTTCACCACTGATGAGCCAGGCCCTCCCTTTAATTTTTCCATCGCAGTAAGGACAGTAGAAATTGTTTTATTTTAAAAAGAATATTTCGCCTCTAAAATAGTTTTATAATTTGATAACAGATGGCGCTCTAGTACATCGTAATATTTTTTTTATGTTAATCTAGCATATTTTGTAGTATTTTTCTTTTTCTTATTTTTACTAAGTTTTTTTTCTATTTTCGTCAATATCATCATTATATATTTTCTTTGTTAAAAACATTTAAGTTACATGCAAAATTTTGGAATATACAAAATAATAAGTTTTCATATATTTTTTAATCCTTCATTTTATAGCTAACATTAAACAAAACTTTATATGTGTAACCTTTTGTTGTCTTCCTTTTTTTCTTGCTTGAACACCCAAGGCAGCCCAAAACAATATCAAACTTTAGGTTAAAGTTTTTATTTTGTTAAAAAGGGGGTTTGTGGAGCGTTCAGAATTTTTCTTTTCCTCCTCGAGCTTTTTTAATTACCCCGTTCTTAACAAAAAGCATTTAATCGGGTAAAAAACTCGGGCGTTGCCCGGGTCATGTATAGTATATAATGATTGTATAAACGAATGCAAGACAAAATCACCGCGAATGTTTCTTTTTTTTAAGGCAATTTCTTTTTAAGGCAATTATCGTTATTTATCGTTAATTTTTGTTTCGATTTTATTGAAAAAAAAAACGATATGGTGCCTTTAAAAAATGATCTTTATTACTATGCAGTTTTCTATTTAGTCAATATACCTAAGTTCATGTTGCAAATGTAATTATCTCTATCGATTTAGTAGGTGAAATGCAAAAAAAAAAAAAAAAAAAAAAATCGACATGATGAAATCTTTATGAAAATTCACATTTTTATTTTTATATTTTCAAGACACACACAGTTTGGGACGGGACGTTTCACAAAAGAGACATCCACGGCGCCAATTTATAATTGTAACGAATAGTATTTTAATTAAAACATTTTAAAAACACACAGTTTGGAACGGGACGTTTCACAAGAGTGACATCCATGGCGCCAATTTATAATTGTAACGAATAGTATTTGAATTAAAACGTTTTTAAAATATATACGCACTCGGGTAAAACCCGGGCGTTGCCCGGGCCATTCGTCTAGTATATAATATGCGTCAAGCAATCGCTCTTCCGCAAATATCAAATTGTTTCTTTTATTAGAACATTTATAATATGATGCACTAGCGCGCCATCTGTTATCAAAATTCAAAACTATTTTAAAGGCGTAAAATTCTTTTTTATATTAAACAATTTCGTAACAAAAGTGTAAAATGTTGCCTTAAAATTGCAAAACCTATATCAGAATAAATATTCATTCATATTTATTCAGAACGAATTATTGACAAATTTCATTTTTATTTTTAAAGATATTTTTAAAATATCATCATTAAGATTATTTATAATATAATATACATTTTCGTTGAGTGTTTATTGGGGCTCAAAAATCATTTATTTTGGTTAGCAGCCCTGTAAATAAAGATATTTTCTCTCTCGTTGAGTGTTTATTAAAATCTGTGAAAAAAAAAAAAAAAAACGAAAAATTACTTGGATATTATTGTTGTTGTTTAATGCTGATTCTTTCAAATTTCTATAATTTTTGCTATAAGTGTGTTTATTTAAAAGTAATGAAATTTTTAAATCAATAACCGAACACTATTACAGGTAAGTTGTATTTGTGAATATCAATTTTAAGATATTAAAAGCACGGCACATTTTGTTGAGAAATATTTACAGAGCACAAAACAAGTTTAACCCTTAACAAAGCAGATAAAAATTATTTCTCTAAAAGTCAAAAAATGAGAAAATATATTAAAATTTGAATATATTTTATTTCTGACACTTTGTATAATATTTTTCAGGATCATTAAGCAATTATTATAAATATTTAATGCATTTTATATAACTTTAAATCGTTTTGAAAATAACTTTAAATGTATACTACTTTGATTTCACACACAATGTGTTATATATTTGCATTATTCCTACTATAGCAACTAGATATATATCTAATTCCTCAATTCAAAAAAGACACATATTTGAGAAAATTAATTAACAATGAATAAATACTCTTTTCAAACCTTTTTTAATATACCTAAATAAGTGATAAATTAAAAAATGAAGGAGAAAATATTCATTTTTGTATTATCATAACATTAGAAAACAAGTCATCAATCCTCTCTGTTCTTTGACTAACACTAATGGACTTTAAAAGAAAGCCAATTTAATATAATGATATATTATTTGCACATATATATAAATGGTATATGACAAGAAGATTTTTAAACTTGGGGATAAAAACAAAAGGTTTTTTTAACTGAGCTAAAACTAAAGAATATGCAGTATAAGAAATTAAACTATTTTTTAAAATCAATTTTCTACTACCCTTACACTGCAATGGTAAAATTGGACCTGGCTCATCAGTGGTGAACCCTCTAAGTTTTTCACCAGTGTAATCTACCATAGTGCTGTAATATTGCACTACACTGCTTTGATTCTATACCGATAAGGGCAGTAAAAATTATTTTATTTTTAAAAGAAGCTTACACATAAAAATAGTGCAACTACCAGATGGCACGCTAATACATCATGTTGAAGAATACAGTGATAAATTGATCAATTATGTGAAAATTGAGGACAATGCTTGTGCTTGTTAAATAGCCCTATTTTTGTGTTGATTCTTTTTATCAACACAAAAATAGGGCTTTTTGACAAGCACAGCATTGTCCTCAACTTTCACATAATTGATTAATTCATCACTGTATTCTTCAATATGATGTATTAGCGGGCCATCTGTAAGTGTAATAAAAAGGTTGCCATGATTAACCTTTGGTGCTAATTTCTAATATTGCTGTAATGTGCAATTGCCTGATTCAAGTTGAAGGAGTGACCAGTCATATAGGTGTGTTGGAATATCAATGAATGGCTATCTTAGTTTCTGACATATTCTAATGTTCAGTCAGACCTGTGAATCTTATTGCCTCCCCTACATTGGTTTCACTGCATTTTGAACTCTAGGTGGAGTAGATTCATAGTTTGGGGGTCAGTGGAAGGATGGTCTAAACCGTTGGTTTTCGACCGCTACGACCCAGGTTCGATTCCCGCATTGGGCATTTTTTCTGATTAAAAAAAAAATGTTCCAATGGTCCTCGATCCTTGCAAAAGTCCAACCCCACCAGCGAGTGCAAGTAACCAAAACAGGGATCTGGCATATTTGTAAGTGCAAAGTCAAACTGCTTTTCACATGTGTAGACATGTGGTGCACTTACAGTAAAAGCAAGACGCCAACTTCTACCCACCCTAATTATCATGACCTGTACCACGTGTACTAGGGATAAGCAAAAAATATATATATTATATAAATAAAAAAACTATAAGATTTGATTTCTGTTGTTTTGGATCATCTGGTTGATGATGCTATGGTGGTGCAGTCGTGGCTATAATCTTGAAAAGTAAAATAATGAAAATAGTTTTGATATGAGAGATTGTTTTATTTGAACTAAAGTAATATATATGAATAACATAATTTGATTAAAGTACTGCCTGGCTTAAGGCGTAAGAAATAAGGAAAACAAAAGATTATTTACATAATGTACAAATGTTTTGGGTCGGCCAACGGCGAACAACAACAATCGGTTTATATAGTAGAAGCGTGACCTCTGGCGGTCGATTAAAACAGAGTATTTACATCTATGAAATATATAATTTCAAATAAAATAATATTTTAATATAACATTTCCTAAATAAAATCTTTATATAACATATATATATTCATAGTTTTTTAAATATCATTGAATCATTAAACAAGGTCATGGAGAGTGAATTTATAATCTTGTTAGGGTTGAAATACAAGTCTTGAGGCTCCCATACATTCCAAGAGGTGGTCTGATGAGACCTCTTTGGTCCTGTAAATAGTGCATTATAGGAAAATCTTGACACCATCCTGGAAAAGGAGTGGTCTTGTGTGGCTGTAAGTTTTGAGCCGGGAAATACAGGTTGCTGCCTGTCGGTTCATCCCACTTTCCAGAATAGCTCCGGGTTTAGGTGCCAATGATGGAATGTTGACACCTGTATTTTTTCCTGTAGGCATTTGAAGGAGTTGAAATCAACTTCTAAGTTAGGCATTGCTTCTTGTTTCCCATTAGTTTTAAGTGGGATGTGATCCACTGGAAGGTGATTTGTGTTTCTCTGTGAAATTTTGTCTAAATTCAGAGCAATTTTTTTCGGGGGTTATTATAGAGCTGGTGTGAAAATGCTTTATGGCGTGTAGAGTTGACAAAGTAAGAAGAAGACAAGTCTATACGGATCCTTTTGGCTTGGGAGGTGGCTTTTCTTTTTATAGATAAATATCTCCTTCTGGTAAAATTTTCTTCAATATATTTAGCTAGCAAGAGATTTCTTTTTGTTATATTTTGAGGAATTCATTAAACCCTTGTGGATTTAATGAAATGAAAGCCTTGCCTTGGAAAGATCGCCCAAACCAGGGTATCCAGGTCGGTGCTCAGAATTTGCCAAAGTTGCTGACCTGGATTTTACACCAACAGATTCTGATGAGATGGACTATTAATGCAACTCGGTCTAGGCATTTATTTTGATTGGAGAGGTGGCCTTTTGTGAAAAAACCTAAAATTACCATACCAAATAATAAATGTATTGGGCCATGTTACAAAAAATGAACAAATCAATTTAACAAATCAGAATTTTGTGTTAAAACAACATATTTAATATACCTTGATGTGCAAAATTTAAGTGAACATTATTTAATGATTAAAATTGGTAAACCAAAGGTTCAAATATATTTTTCATGAAAGCTTCATATTAATACATTTATAAATCCCATCTTGAACATTTTTTTTTTGAGCTCCTTAATAAAATGAGAAAATTCAAACATCTCTCTTTGTATATTGTTCGATTCCCGCATTGGGAACTTTGTCACTATTATCAGGCCACTTATACATTTGCATATTTTATACTAGCGGACCCGCCCGGCTTCGCCCGGGTTTTACCCGAGTAAAAGTTTGTCTAACGAATCTCTCGATAAAGTGAACATTTTTTTCCCGGTCCCTTGAAAAATACTCGATAAGTTGAATAAAATCAATATTAATTGGTTCCCTCGGTAATTGGAAGTTAAAGGAATAGTATCTTGCCTTGGAATTGTATCATTATTCTTGTATGGATGTACCCGGCTTCGCCCGGGTTTTACCCGAGTAAAGGTTTGTTTAACGAATATCTCGATAAAGTGAAAATTTTTTCCCGGTTCCTTGAAAAATACTCGATAAGTTGAATAAAATCAATATTAATTGGTTCCCTCGGTAATTGGAAGTTAAAGGAATAGTATCTTGCCTTGGAATTGTATCATTATTCTTGTATGGATGTACCCGGCTTCGCCCGGGTTTTACCCGAGTAAAGGTTTGTTTAACGAATCTCTCGATAAAGTGAACATTTTTTCCCGGTCCCTTGAAAAAATACTCGATAAGTTGAATAAAATCAATATTAATTGGTTCCCTCGGTAATTGGAAGTTAAAGGAATAGTATCTTGCCTTTGAATTGTATCATTATTCTTGTCTCAAATAAATTGCCGTGTCATCCTGAATTTTGTCTTTCCTAATTTTCTACATTACAAAATCATCGTATCATCATGATAATATTTAGAGCAGATTGTTGAATTATAACAGATAAATTAGAATATTTATCTTGATTATTTCTAGGCGAAAAGTTATTTCTAAAATTTTATTTGCTAGAAACCTTCCCAGTACTATACTAAATAACTTCCCAAAGTTTCATGGCGATCCAATGGGTGGTTTGGTCAGGCATAAAGGACAAACAAACAGACATACATTCATTTTTATATATATAGATTTGCATTTATTATATATTTGCAATGGTTAAGGAATTCTTAGATTTCTTCTACCTTTTGAAGATAAATCTTTATTGTATAAATGTGGAATACATCAATGATTTTTAATTTGTTTTAATAAAAATCATATTGAAAACAATTCATCTTTAATATCCTTAAATTAGAAGTGACCATGTTGGAATTTAGATTACAACCTTTGCAGTAACTATCTTCTCTTCTTCACATGATCTTTCACCCCACCATTTATAACTTTGAAATATATAATCAGAAAAGAAATTCAAAAAGGATGTTTTCTCTTTATAAATAACTTAAATTTTCATTCATCACATAAATGTGTTCACAATTCAATAAAATAATCCCATGTATCACTATTGAGTAAAAAATCAGGCCCCTCTTTTCTCTGGATGCCTGATAATTTTATCAACATTAATGTGTTACATTCAGTCAGGTGTCTTCTTTCTTATCTCCACTCAATCATATTAGGGTATCAAGTTGTGACTCTTGATGGTGCCTGTTTGACAACCATCATGACTGGGTGAAGTAGAATGCGTCTGCCTTTGTCATTAAGACTGGGAGCACTACTCAGTGGCAGGCCGACTTAGCTCCAAAAGAAATGGCCGCCTCTGACATGAAGAATAGACACCATGTACAGCTGCTCCTAACATGGAGTAAAAATGCTGCTCATCCTGTATCCCTGAATTAGGAGCCCTTACAGGGTACTATCAGCCGAGCCAGCTGAACCCAGGTTTTTTAGCGAGTTTGTTACTGCTCCCCCTCCTCCTCAATTTTCATCCGGGCTTGGGACCGGCAAAGGCGGAATTCCATCAGGTGTCCCATACAAAGTCTTAGCTGGCACTAGAATTGTAATCTATGTTTTTCCATCTTATGGCACACTCACTGTTCACCAGTAAGATCAGCGTTCTTACAAAGATGACTGGCTACACCCCAATTCTTTCTTTCCCATGATTCACCAGGCAAAAATTGAAATTGATGACATCTTTCCTTACCTATCAGAATGATTCATTGAAAACTGATCTCTTGTTTATACTACCTCCAAAAAGTAAGGTTGTAAGTAATGCCCCTGAAGAGCAATTTTGGGTCCTGCAAAGTGATCAAGGCTACCTATGAGGTAAAGCCTTTCAGGCACATCTTCCTGTTATATGTAGTTTCTCTCACTGCTAAACTCCTACAGTCATTAGCTTTATCATTCTTTAATTAACCAAACAATTGCTTTACCCTGTTCATAAAGGAATTATAGAGCTTCTGTATACTCAACTCACTGCTATAAGGCTTGCCTATGTTTGGCTAGTTTTTCTAACAACCCTTACAAGTAGAATCAACAATACAAGTTCATTCACATCTATTTATTATACTAAGAACCTCTCACTGAAGAAAAAAAAAAAAAACACTACAGTAACCTTATTACCAAAGCCTTTCTAACTTATCCTAAATTTTTGTAAAAATGTCACCATGATATCATGATGATAAGTGATGAAAGATGGTCATGATTTCAAAATAATGAAGTAACCAAACTGAATAAAAAAAGTATTAACTGGAAAAAATTCCCCCTAATTAACCTGGTAATTTATGTATATAAAGTAAATGACTGGCACAATTTTTACACACACTATTTTTTAAATTATTTATATTTTCCCCCTAGGGTCACTTGCGCTGTCATAAATGTATGCCTTTACATTTATCTATACATATATATATTCAATAATTTTAGGCGTGAATAGAATAGTCATATGATGTTAACAATGAGAAAAAGAACTGTGCTCATAAGAAGTCTGTCAATATGTATAATAAGCATAATATAAATTATCAGTTTCTTAAAAGATTCTACATCATATTAGTTACCATAATCTTGGCAGGGCTGGGTTCCTGGTTGGAAATTATAGCTGCGGGATAAACGAATAATAATTCATGCTTACCTACGAGGTGTGTTCAAAAAGTATCGCGACTTTTGTGTTTTTTCAAAAATTATTTATTTTATTCATGAATACCTCTTTTGTCCCCTTCAAAGTAATCCCCATGAGATATTATACACTTGTGCCAACGGTTTTTTCCAATCTTCGAAGCACTTCAAAAAATCATTTTTAAAAATCTTTTTCAGCTCCTCCTTCGATGCCGTCTTTATCTCGTCAAGCGTAGCGTAACGTCGTCCTTTCATGGGCCTCTTCAGTTTAGGGAACAAGAAAAAGTCACAGGGGGCCAGATTTGGGGAATACTGTTGCTGCGGCATCATTAGTGTGTTGTTTTTGGCCAAAAAGTCGCGCACAAGCAACGATGTGTGAGCAGGGGCGTTATCGTGGTGCAAAAGCCAATTTTTGTTCTTCCACAAATCCGGACGTTTCTGGCGGATTGCTTGGCGCAAATTTCGCATAACTTGCAGGTAATATTCCTTATTGACCGTTCTACCCTGTGGCAAGAACTCATGATACACCACGCCCCTGCAATCGAAGAAAACTGTCAGCAAAACTTTCACATTCGACCGAACTTGGGGAACTTTTTTCGGTCTTGGTTCGTGCGGCAACTTCCATTGAGATGATTGAGCTTTGGTTTCCACGTCATAACCATAAACCCACGCTTCGTCACCATTTATGACCCTCTGGAGCAAATTTGGGGTCGTCGCGGACAGAGTCCAACATCTCATTAGCAATGTTCATGCGATGCTGTTTTTGGTCGCAATTGAGCAATTTGGTACGAATTTCGTGGCGACCCGTCTCATGCCCAAATCATTGATAAAAATCGAATGGCACGAGCCAATCGATATGTTTAGGTCCTCAGCAACTTCTCTAACGGTGATTTGACGATTGGCCAATATCATTTTCTCCACTTCATTAATTTTTTCGTCTGTTGTTGAAGTGCTCGGGCGTCCGGCACGTTCTTCATCGTTCACATCTTCTCGGCCTTCTGAGAACATTTTGTACCACCGATAAACGTTGCTTTGGTCCAAGGTAGCTTCTTCGTATGCCACAGTCAACATTCGGAATGCATCCGCGCACTTAATTTCATTTTTCACACAAAATTTGATACAGGTTCTTTGATCCATTTTTTTTAATAGGTAAAAATCGAAGACGATCCAAAACACCTGCAAGCAAAGCAGCTGTCAACAATTAAGTGAACATTCAAAATGGCCGAGCTTGTGAGAGACATGAGTACCAACATAAAGCCACAAAAAGATCGAAATTCGAATATACGTAACCAGCGAAAATTGAACACACCTCGTATATCATTTTTGTGTAAAAAAATAATAATAATGCACAATTTGGATTATAGATTATGAACACAAGGTAACAGACCAAATAAATAAATAGTGTGTGATATTTGGGTAACATTTTTTATCATCTTCAGACCAAAGTACTGAGTACTGTGTAAAAAAATGATAAATGCTCCAGTAACTTAAGATTAAAATGCCAACCCTAATCAATATTGGGGGAGCTCAAACTTCTGAAACTCCTTTTATTTAAAATATGAAATTCTGTTATACATACTACATCTTCACAAGACAAGTACAGGGCTCTGGCACATATGTAAGTGCAAAGTCGAACTGCTTTCACATGTGTAGACATGTGCGCTTACAGTAAAAAGCAGTCGCTAACTACCCACCATGATTATCATGGACTGTACCACGTGTACTAGGGATAAGCAAAAAAAAAAAAACAAGACAATTCCACAAAAAGTTAGCTGGATACAATCTAAATCAAAATGCAAAAAGTAAGCATAACCCTAAGAACTTATTAGAGGAACATTTTTCTTGAGTGCATTAACCCTACTTCAGTCATTTACCTCAGAATACTTCATCTGAGTCCCTAGGGTGGTTTCATACTGTCAAAAATCTTCTTGAACACTGTTACTCCTTTTAAGGAAACATCAAACAACTTCCCTGATTTCTATTACTATGGATAATAAATATAGAATCAACAGTAATAAAATTGGAGTTGGAATAAAATAATTAACTGACTAATAATTCATTAGCAGGTTAAAACTACTATAAGCAACAATTTGAATTTCTGAAATGTCACAAAATCTGTATTTAGCTGGCTTCTTCTTTCTGGTATACTGTCTCAATGGACAAATCAGATTATAATTCTATGGTCATTGGTTTATCATCTGTAAATTACAGTGCTGGTATGTATGAAGGAGGTTGACTAAAATAGATTGCTGATTAGCAACTTCTTCATCTCTGCTGCTACCTTCACTTGGTAACAAAGGTGTTGGAATTTGATGGTTTAAGTACACTATCTAAACATAGGAATGTATACACTCATGATGAACCTTGGTTTGAATTATAGAAATATGAGACATTGCATAAATTCAGTCAGTGGTCCTCAAAGTTCCAGAATGCCACCTGTATAGCAGTAAGAACTTTTCTTAACCATCTCCATCTTTTGCTGCTAGCTCGACTCTATCTGTTCACAGAGCTTTCCTAGTACAACTGTGTCCCTTCGTTTTTTGTGTGGACAATCCCAAGTCTTCCATTCTGCCTCGACCACAACTGCCTTTATTCTGTGAAAACTGTTAAAGGTCTTCCAAGGTGCAGAGAGGTATTGGGAAACTCTCCACACCCTGACTGTCCGTCTTGGTTAACACACACACATATATACTACTCAGATCAAAAAGTTTCAACACTTTGCTCATAAAATCCTGAAAACTCAATATATTTTCTCTCGGTTTGTTGCAAACGCAAGCGTCGCCCTTTGCTTGGAGACATACCCATTTTCAAGAATCATGCACCACAACAGCGCGAGCAGCGGCTGTTCTAAGTGAAGCCATTTTGCCCGTGCTTAGATTCGTTAGTCACCGAAATGGAGGATCAATGAATTTGCATCAAGTTCTGTGTGAAAAACTGATTCAAGAATGCTGAAATTTTTTGGATGTTGCAAACAGCCTACGGGGATGCCGCCGTCATGAGCCGAAGATGAGTTTTCGAGTGGTACAAGCGCTTCAAGGAAGGTCGGGAAGAGACCGCCGACAACGAGCATTCTGGGAGACCGTCCACATCAACCATGTTTGAAAA
The DNA here is from genome assembly GCA_030710605.1 of Cordylochernes scorpioides. Lineage (NCBI taxonomy): Eukaryota > Metazoa > Arthropoda > Arachnida > Pseudoscorpiones > Chernetidae > Cordylochernes > Cordylochernes scorpioides. The sequence continues at coordinate 88,753,997 of CP092877.1, read as the reverse complement.
GTGGACAAGGTGTTGGAACTGGTGCGTGAAGACCGTCGAATAACTGTCAGGGAGGTCGCCGAAGAAGCAGGGATATCATTCAGGTCGACTCAATCGATAATGAAGGACATTTTGGGAGTGAGTAGACTCAACGCCGTTTTTGTACCTAAAGATTTGATTTTGATCAAAAGAACGCCCTGAAAGAAATGGCCAGTCTCAATCTCGAAGCGACAACTGACGACCCCGAATTGCTGAAGAGGGTCATTAATGGAGATGAAACTTGATTTACGGGCTTGATTCGGAAACTACCCAACATTCATCAGAGTGGCGCTTCAAAAATGAGCTGAGACCAAAGAAAGCGAGGAAAGCTCCCAGCAAAATCAAGGTCATGTTGAATTTCAACAACAAGGCTCTACAATAACTGCTGACTCGTACCTGGGAGTTTTGAGGCGATTGAGGGAAGCGATCAGGCAGAAACGGCCGGAGCTGTGGAGTAGCAAGTCGTGGATCCTCCACCACGATAACGCGCCGGCGCACACAGCCCTCGAAGTTCCTGCAGGACCATTCAACCTCTGTGTTCCCCCAATCCCCCTACAGTCCCGATTTGTCCCCCTGCGACTTCTTCCTTTTTGGAAAGCTCAAAAAAAGTTATAGGGTCGAAATTTCAGAGCCTAGAAGAGATCAAAGTTGAATCAAGAAGGCCATGAAGGCGATCCCGAAAACAGACTACCAGAGGTGTTTTGCCGACTGGAAAAAAAAGGTGGCTGAAGTGCATCGTGGCCAACGGGGACTACTTTGAAGGGGACAATTTGAATTTGGTAGAATATTAAAGTTTTTTTTTAACTTATGGGCAAAGTGTCGAAAATATTTGATCAGAGTAGTAAATTAGATAACAAAAATTTATGGGAACATGGAAACAGCCTTTGCACAAATATTTTTATAAAATATGTATTTTATGGATATTTCCATTGAATAGGTCATTGTTTTAAACCCTTTCAGTGCTAATAACGTGATTTAGCATAAATACTCTACAGACTGAATATTTTTTGAAAAAATCAATTTTCTCATTTTTCAAAAATAATTATATAAAATAATACTAAGTAATATAAAGTATCAGAAAAAAATCTTATATAAGCTTAAAAATAAGATCTACTTATATTTTTGCCCTTTTCTGTCTGTTTGTTTGTTTTAAAACTCATTTATATATTATACAAGAATGACATCCACGGCGCCAATTTATAATTGTAACAAATAGTATTTGAATAAAAGCATTTAATCGGTAAAACCCGGGCGTTGCCCGGGTCATTCATATATAATAATTGTATAAACGAATGAAAGACAAAATCACCGCGAATGTTTCTTTTTTTTTAAGGCAATTTCTTTTTAAGGCAATTATTGTTATTTATCGTTAATTTTTGTTTCGATTTTATTGAAAAAAAAACTATATGGTGCCTTTAAAAAATGATCTTTATTACTATCAGTTTTCTATTTAGTCAATATACCTAAGTTCATGTTGCAAATGTAATTATCTCTATCGATTTAGTAGGTGAAATGCAAAAAAAAAAAATCGACATGATGAAATCTTTATGAAAATTCACATTTTTATTTTTATATTTTCAAGACACACACAGTTTGGGACGGGACGTTTCACAAGAGAGGACATCCACGGCGCCAATTTATAATTGTAACGAATAGTATTTTAATTAAAACATTTTAAAAACACACAGTTTGGAACGGGACGTTTCACAAGAGTGACATCCATGGCGCCAATTTATAATTGTAACGAATAGTATTTGAATTAAAACGTTTTTAAAATATATACGCACTCGGGTAAAACCCGTGCGTTGCCCGGGCCATTCGTCTAGTATATAATATTTATCGCTATATATAGAACATAAATAGATATATGATATATAATATTTATAGTAGTAGATAATACATTCATATAAAGACCAAATATATTTTTAAAATATGTTAAAAGTAAAATAAACATACTTGTATTGATCTGTGCTTTAAATTAAAAGTTTTAGAAGTGTTTAAAAATTCTTTATTGTGTGTAAAGTTTCGAAACAAGGCACCACACACAGAGCAACATCACAGTCTTTGCACCTGTAGCGTGATTCTTTCCTCTTTTTGTTTGCTCCACAAACACGGCAATATCTTGTAGGATTTTTTTCTTCTCAGTAGGGGGAACTAAAGATGGAAAGTGCCTCTCAATAAGCCTAAGGGGTCTGTCTTCAGATGTAGAAGGTCTGCCCCTATGAACTTGAACTCTAGCTTCATGGTACTTCTCAATAATCTGGCCAATGAGATTGATGTGGAATTCGGCAAGAGATGGACGTTTGCCTGTATTTACTAAATACAAAGAATATGCATTTAGTAAAGATGTATCAATGAAGTGAAAAAAGAGCTTTTTGTACCACTTGAGAGATTTTCTAAGACAGCCAATGCTGCTAAGTAGCATATCTTTCTGATCGACGGTGCCCATTTTCTGGTTATAGTCAATAACAGCTGAAGGTTTTTGATTGGCATATTAGTGACTTTATCTCTTTTGTTTGTATTAGCAAATTCATTTTTATGCATTGTGGACAGCATGAAAACATCTCTTAAATTTTAGTGCAAGTAGGTTTTGTGTGTGTTTGGCTTCTGTTTCCCCTATTTTCAATTTTTTCCCAAATCTTGGCATTTCTTTTCTGTTTTTTCTGACTGTGCCACAAGCATTAGTTTGACGTTGATGAAGAAAATTGAAAAGAGTTGGGCTAGAATACCAATTATCCACCCATAAGGAATGCCCTTTGTTCATATATGGTTGTAACAAAGTTGTAATAACTGACGATGATACTCCCATATCTGAATCTTCGATTTCTGTTCCTTTTCCAACATACACAATAAAATCTAAAATATATTTTGTTTCCACATCACATAAAACAAATTACTTTATTCCAAACCTTTTCCTTTTGCTTGGAATATATTGTTTTGAATCCAAGTCTTCCTTTGAACAGAACAAGACTCTCATCAATACAAACATCTTGAAAAGGTTTGAAAGCATTTTTATAAGCACTTTTCATGTGGTCAACTACAGGCTTTAGTTTGTGGAGTTTATCACCTGGAATTTGGGTCTTATTATCGTTGAAATGCAACACTGAAAGAATCAAAAAGAATCTATCTCTTGACATAAGTTTAGAAAAAATTGGGGAAAAGTGAAGTTGATTGGTACTCCAGTATTCTTTCAATGATACTTTTTTATTTCTTATTTCTTGTCATAAGGAAGCATATTGCTAGGAAAACAAATAGTTCATGATAATTAGTGTCCACCCATCTATTCATTCTAGAAAACTTCGAAAATTCTATTGTGTCTATAAGGTATTTTGCATATTTATTTGTCTCTACAACAATCATTTCAAGGAAATTTATATTGATAAAAATTTCAAAAAAATCAAGTTCTTTTTCAAGCCTACATGTATCTACCTGTAGTCCACTATTTGATCGGTCAAATGAAAAAATGATCGGATCATAATTTGAGTTATCAGACCAAATATAGTCTGACCGAGGTGTTTTCAATGATGGGGGTACCTCTTCATCTTCACCACTTGACTCTTCATAGTCGTACACAATAGTGCAATCAGAATCAGTATCCTCTAATTCTGATTCAGGATTTGTTGCATAATGCAAGAAATCATCTTTTACAGAAGCCATTCTAAAAAAAAAAAAAAAAAAAGATAAATATATTTATGCAAGAACGTATAAACAATTTTTATATTACCTTTATGAGCTGCAAAAATCGAGCCACAGGAATAATAAAAAAATAATAATTATTTATATGTGATAAAATCAAAGATGGAAAGAAGGCATGCAAACAAGTACTAAGTCAAACAAAGATTACACAAGATCCAAGGGCGGTAGAGGTGAATAAACTGTGACGTAATTCACCCAAGGTCAGCCACTATCAAATAACACAGCTCGAATATATCCTGCATTAGCACATCGCGAGAGAAATGCGAGCTCGAGTATACTCGTGTATAGCATTTCCGGCACGGTATTTTTAGCTCGAGTATACTCGAGTTTAGCACTTAAAGGGTTAATTTTCAAATTCATTCATTAAATAGAATTAAATAAAATTCAATCTTTAAATAGAAAAAAATATATATAACTGTGTCTACTTCAAAATGTTCAATACTTATCTGTGGAAAAAAAAAAGGGGGGGGGGGGGGGGGAGTGCCGTTGATAGCCTTTTTTCTATAAGATTTGATTATTTTTGGAACTTATTTTTTTCTACAACTGTAATGATAATATATTAATGATTCATTTGCAGACTATGTAATTGTTATATATAGGTTTTTAACTTTTAATTAGACAATTTTGAATTTATATTTAGACATTTTTCATTTTAATTTAGACACTTTCATTTTTATTTAGACATTTTCAATTTCAATTTAGAAAATTTTCATTTCAATATAGACATTTTTCATTTTGATTTAGACATTGACTTTTCTATAAAAAGTCCATGTGTCTAAATAAAATGATAAATGTTTAAATTAAAATTGAAAATGTCTAAATAAAATGAAAGTTTCTAAATTAAAATGAAAAATGTCTAAATATGAATTAAAATTGTCTAATTAAAAGTTAAAAACCTATATTTGGTCCTTCTATGATTATAAAATAATTTCGTTAGAAAATATTAACATATCATCATCTTGTGTACAATATTTTATTTCTTCTTAACAAAATTTTAAAACTAAGTACTTGTTACAAATAAATAATAATTAATATTATTATTCTCAAAATTTTTAATCTAAGATATCACATTGGGCGAAAAGAATAAAAGTACGTAGATTACACAAAATGACTAGCGCAACAAATGTCTGCCGAATTTTTATCAAAAAGACAATTACAAAGTTTTGTTCAATGCATACGCTCAGTGTTTTTATAAATAAACGCCTGAAGTAAATATACTACAATACTTTTAATCCTTGAGTGTCAGCCTTGATACATCATAAAAAATAGATCTATTTACAGTTAATCTCATTAATTCAACACCCCAAGGGATCATAGCTTTCGGTGAGAAATCCCCAGATTCTTGGCCCAATAATAATCTATAATTTTCAATATTGCAGTAATAGAAGTAAAGTTTGTAATTTTTAAATTCGTTTTTCCCAATATTTTTTATTAATTTACTCTTTTCTACATTTTATTTTGTTTTGTAACGAATGATGATGTGTTTAATCCAGATGCCTGATTCTTCTATCCAGAAACAGCCAACTACATTTAAAGAAACAGTAGTGCTTCTTTATTCTCCAACAGTGCATCACAACTGCAGCTGGACTATTTCAAGTTGTATCCACATGCAATATGGTAAAAGCTATTGAGAAGATATTTTTGCTTTTATAACATCCCTTAACAAATTTATACAGCATATTTTTTAGAAAAAGAAATATATTTTTTCTCATCTATTTCAAAGATTTATTTTGCCCTTTAAAAAATATCAATATCACTCAAATCTAGAAAAGGATAAAATTTATTTGTATTCTCAAAATAACTATAAATTAATAAGTGCAATGTCACAAAATGAATCACTGCAGATCTACAGAAATAGCACCTTATTGTGACTATAGAGCTAACAATTATTGTCATTTAAAAAGCACAAAGCTGTACTCATTCAGGATTAAAACCTTAGAGTCGCTTTTACTGTGACTATAGAATAATCCAAGATTATTAAATAAAAAGCCTTAATTTATATATACAAGAAAAATTTTCCAACTTTTGTTCTCACTTTGTATATAGAACAAGCAGCAACTTGCATTTAAAAATGCACGAATCTGTACATACAGAAGAAAAACCTTATTCCTGCCCTCATTGTGACTATAGGGCAAAACAGTCTAATAATTTAAAACTACACCAATTAATACATACAGGAGAAAAACCCTTCCCCTGCCCTCATTGTGACTATAGAACAATAACTGCAGGAAAATTAAAAATACACCAATCAATACATACAGGAGAAAAACCTTACTCCTGCCCTCATTGTGACTATAGAACAATAACTGCAGGAAGTTTAAAACTACACCAATCAATACATACAGGAGAAAAACCTTACTCCTGCCCTCATTGTGACTATAGAACAATAACTGCAGGAAATTTAAAACTACACCAATCAATACATACAGGAGAAAAAACCTTACTCCTGCCCTCATTGTGACTATAGAACAACAACTGCAGGAGATTTGAAAAGACACCAATCAATACATACAGGAGAAAAACCTTACTCCTGCCCTCATTGTGACTATAGGACAAATTGGTCATATAGTTTAAAAATACACCAATCAATACATACAGGAGAAAAACCCTTCGCCTGCCCTCATTGTGACTATAGAACAATAACTGCAGGAAGCTTAAAAAGACACCAAATAATACATACAGGAAAAAAACCTTACTCCTGCCCTCATTGTGACTATAGAACAATAACTGCAGGAAATTTAAAACAACACCAATCAATACATACAGGAGAAAAAACCTTACTCCTGCCCTCATTGTGACTATAGAACAATAACTGCAGTATATTTAAAACAACACCAATCAATACATACAGGAGAAAAACCTTACTCCTGCCCTCATTGTGACTATAGAACAATAACTGCAGGAAGCTTAAAAAGACACCAATTAAAACATACAGGAGAAAAAACCTTACTCCTGCTCTCATTGTGACTATAGAACAATAACTGCAGGAAATTTAAAAAAACACCAATCAATACATACTGGAGAAAAACCTTACTCCTGCCCTCATTGTGACTATAGAACAATAACTGCAGGAAGCTTAAAAAGACACCAATTAAGACATACAGAAGAAAAACCCTTTTCCTGCCCTTATTGTGAATTTAGCACAAAAACTGAAAGCCGATTAAAAGGACATCAATTCATACATACAGGCAAAAAATCATACACATGTTCTTACTGTGATTATAAAACAATTAGATCTACTTATCTAAAACAACATTTAAACACTCATATAGTAGAAAGACCTCACTCTTGCCCTCACTGTGACTATAGGACTAAAAGTACAAGTAATTTAAAAAGACATCAAATTAAACACAGCAAAAAAACCTAACTCCTGCCCTCAATGTGACTTTAGGACAAACACCCATTACAGTAAAACTCCATATAGATGACACCTCTCTACAAAGGACAGTTTTCAATTGCAAAATTACCATTTTTACAATTTAGCAACCATCCGGTAAGAGGACACCTCGTCATAAAGGACACTTTGGCTCTGCAATTAGGGGTCCTCTACAGAGTGGTTCTACTGTATTTCATAATAGAACCTAAAAGCGTTCATACATGAGAAAACCCAGCAATGGCAAGTCTTCTTCTTCTTCTTCTTTCTTATCTCCACTCAATCACACTAAGGTATCAAGCTTGTAAAGCTTGAGACTTTTGATGGTGTGTGCCAAGGAAGAGTAGAGCTCATCAATGGATGAGTCAATACAGACAATAATATGTTTTGGGGTTGCAGGCTGAGAATTGCACTTAGTACATAGTGGGAAAACCCTGCAACCATTCTGGAAAGTCATTGTCCGTAGATGACCAGACTTAAGTCTGGAAATCAAAGACTGTTGTTACAATGGCAAGTTATTTAAAAAAAACACTTTACTTTCGACAAGATGAACGACTTTACACTATTAAAAATATGTCAATATATATGACGTCAATAAGTAAGGGTGTATTCAGCTGCAATGTCACCACAAGGTCATGTTAGGGATTTTATTACTTTATTGAAGACTCCAAGGAAAATTTACAATACTCTAATTGTATTTATTTTGTAGAATATTGTACAAAGGCTTGAATAAGAGATTGTCATTCCTCCTTTATTGTAGACTATAATATTTATACTTTTTCCATTTTTCATAGTCACCTCTTTTTACTAATTTTTTTGCTAATAAATTATCACAAAATTCTTAAACCCACTTTAAATGTATCTGAATATATATCAAAATAAACTTGTATCAAATTATAAGATTTCTTCATTTGACTTTATTCCTGATACACACACAAAAGACCAAAAGCAGCAGTTATTTCAACTTTTGTGAATTCTATTTTATTATTTTAATAAAATAAAACCATATCTCTCAATAAGAAATGACAATATATTTTTACCACAGGTTAGATAAAAGGGGATGATTTTTTAATTTATAAAAGAAAAAAGAAATTGCTCTGAAATGGTATTATTTAATGTACACAGATAATGTGCTAATACCTTGTGTTGAAAATATTTAATTATATATATTTAATATCTGTTCTTCAAACAACTCTTGCCACATGGTGAAATTATGGAAATGATTAATTATGTCATTTCGGCCTATTATTTTAAGAGACATTTTCCAGACCCAAACTGTGGGTTATTTGAACCATTTATTTATATAGTTTTTATTATACTTTTATTACATAACTAATGAAATGTTCCAAATTGTGTAAATCCATATCTATCTTATTTTTATAATTGATAGCCTAAAGAAGTATTTATTATATCAAATTAACCACAGAAAAATTATTATTGCATATATTCTCAAAGAACTTTGATTTTTCCTCATACACCATTTGATTTTAAAAGTTTTTTGGGAATCACACAAGTGAAGTACTCTATATCCTACTACAATATAGTATATACCGTAAAACCCCGCTCTTACGAACCCTGGATATAACCAACCTTCCCTTATAACGAACCCACGCCGATTCCCAATTCCATTCCATTATAAATACCATCGTTATAACGAACTTTGTGATTTTTAGAATGTCATTATATATTCCTTATTATCATGTGTTAAGGGTTCTATTGGGCCGCACAAATCAGTATGAACAATTTCCAAAGGTCGGGTAGCTCTAGATCTTTCATTTCCAAATGACTTCCTAGTTTGCTTTGCCATGATGCAAATTTCGCACACATCATTTTCCTGTTTTTCCAATTTGTTAAGCTCCATACCATCAACCAAACTTTCAAGTTTTCTTAGATTCTGCATTCCAATGTGTCCCAATTTTCTGTGCATTCTTGGGTTTTGTTTTCACTTGGTAAGTAAGGTTCAAGTCATTTTGCTTTGAAAAATGTTGTTCAATATTTACAGCATAAAGCCCATTTTCAAGTTGATCTCCTTCTAGAACTTTTTTCCATCTTTCAAAATTGTCACTTTATCACCTTTAAAATTTACTTCTCCTCCGTTGTTAACACAATTCAGCTCACTGACAAAAGGTTTTTTGATAATTCAGGCACAAATATCACTTCATTTAGGTTACATTGTCTCCCCTTAAATTGTCCTGAAGTTTTTGTTCTCATACCTTCTTCTTTGGCAACATTGATGTTCACATCACACTTTTTTTGATGATCAAGCAACTTTTCTTCATTAATCATGTGACAGGTGGATCCGCTATCAACAATGAAAGTGACTGATGATCTTTTATCATATTCTTCTCTTTGTTCAGCAATGAAAGCAATGGGAGGTTGCTTTTCTTTGTTCCTGAAATAGCAGTCTTTTTCTTTATGATTAAACTTTTTGCATATTCTGCATTGTTCTTTGTTTACTTTAGCAGCAGGTTTACTGTTGTTCTTAAAGAATTAGTCCTTTTCTTCATGGTTAGTTTTTTTACGAAATTTGCAGAATTTTCTTTGGGTGCAATTTTTAGATATATGTCCTGGTGTATTACAAGTAAAACATACCTTTTGTTTTGTTGCATTCATAGCCACTCTGTCTTCTGGTTGGCTCTGTCTATTTCTTATTTCTTCAGTGGTCAATCTTGATATTAGATTTTCAATAGTTTTTTCATCTTTTTCAGTTGACTCCCAAGCAGTACAAAAATAATTATATTCTTCTGGCAAAATTGTTAAAATCTTTGAAATAACAATATTGTCATCAAAGTTCTGTTTTAGATTATTGAGTTTAAAAGTCAAATTTCTTTAATTACTTATGTTGGCTACAAGGTCTACATTTTTATCAAATTTATAAGTGTGAAATTCTTGTAGCAGCTTACATTTTAATTGTTCATCATCTCTTTCAAATATTCTGCATATGGTGTCATACATTGATTTGGTATTTTCACAATGTATTATGTGTGTTAATATCGTTTTATCGATGCTCGAAATAATATATTTTTGGGCTTTGGCATCTTTTATTATCCATACGTTTTTTTTTTCTTTTTCATCCTTTTGATCTTTAAAACACAATTTACCATTTATTATTTCAATTGAATTATTAGCTTTAAAAATAATGTTAATTTGAAATTTCCAAATATCAAAATTTTCAGAGTCTTTCTATTTATCTATAATCGAAATATCTTCCATAACAGCAGCCATTTTTATTTTTACGATTTTAGATTTTAAGTTATAACCACGCTTTATGCTGCCACTGTTTGAATGGTTTTAGGTTTTATTTTATTTTAGAAATTAATACATACAATTTTAGTAATAGAAAAATAGTTTATTAAAAATTAACTGAACAAAACAAAAAGGTTTAACTTATACCTTAGAGTTATTTACATTCTTAATTTTACAGCGCAGTGTGTCAAAATATATATTTTAAAACATTTTAAAAGAAATAATCTATCTATATTAATAAAATGGAAATTTCATAAGTGGTGTTCGCTAAAAACTTTCGTTACAATGCATCAATTTCGACCAAATTTTCAACATTTATGTAAAACGAGATGGAGCAGGTTTTGCTTAACATCAAAATATTTTTCCTAACATTAACATGCGTAACTTCGCTGTTATCGATTAAATACAAAAAAAAAATCAACAGAGTTAATTTATATAAAAATAAAATACAAAATAAAATTTCAACAGAGTTAATTTTTTTACATACTAGCTAATAATCTCAATCTAAAAAAATATTCAAAACAAGCAATTTTAAGATAACACCATATGTAAAACAGTCGGCCAAGAAAACAACTTCCCTCGAGTAAAACCCGGGCGGAGCCGGGTACACCCGCTAGTATATATATATAATTGAATGTCTGTCTGTATTCTATAGATTCAAAAACCATACATCCAATCGCCGTGAAAATTTGGGATATTATTAGGTATATCCCCAGGAAGGTTTTTGAAAAATAATATCTTGAATATCCTTAGAATTATTTGCAGATTTGTAGATTTAACTCGCAAGCAGCGCCCTCATTGCGATGATGATAACAAGTTTTTTTTATCTATGAGTTTTGTAGAGTTCCAATTAAAAAGAACGAGTAAGAATTAACACGAGGAGATCTATGACATTCGAAAACCTAACTTTATTACTCTCTTGACCTATATATACACATCGCGCTTCACGCGGACATGCAAATCAACCATCCAAAAGGTAAATATGCAGAATATACAAATATACAAAATAAAACAATACCATGCAAATATCCCAAGGTATGCGACAAGTTTATTATCTTAAAAATTATTTATCAAAAGTAAGATTTTCTACCTATTAATTGCGCACAAGTCAAAGTTAGTTTTGTCATTTACTACAACATATATATTGGGAGAATAGATAAAATGATGATTTTGTAATGTAGAAAATAAGGAAAGACAAAATTCAGGATGACACGGCAATTAATTTGAGACAAGAAAAATGATACAATTCCAAGGCAAGATACTATTCCTTTAACTTCCAATTACCGAGGGAACCAATTAATATTGATTTTATTCAACTTATCGAGTATTTTTCAAGGGACCGGGAAAAAATGTTCACTAGATAAAACGATTTTGTAATGTAGAAAATTAGGAAAGACAAAATTCAGGATGACACGGCACACAGGGACCGGGAAAAAATGTTCACTTTATCGAGAGATTCAAATTTACGAGTTTCAAATTATCAAAATATATCTATTATTTTTTTTATAAGTTTATAGATGTTAAAATGGCAATTTTCTCGGATTTCATGATATAATTATTTTGACCAGTGACCTGTTACTCTGTGGTGTGTTGCAATGTATATATAAATGGATGTCTTTGTTAGTTTTTTTAGTTGTGCTATCTTACCGTGACCGTTCAATAAAATCCTCCGGTGATCAGTGCCCTCTCCTATCTTCCTCCTTTTTTTTTCAACAGGTTATGGGCCTAGGATTACTTTAAAGAAATTGTAGCATCAAGAAATTATTCAAAATGTCAAGCCTTTACCAAATAGAAAAATTGAATTCTGAAAATTTTGAAACATGGAAGATGCAAATGAAAATGATTCTTATCCATTCCGACCTTTGGGAATATGCAAATAGCATAAGAATCAAGCCTGAAACCGAGGTAGAATCCAACGAATGGGAGAAGAACGACCAGAAGGCGCTGGCTACTATAGTCCTAAGTTTGAGCCCTCCAGAAATAATACATGTTAAAAAATGCACAACTTCTGCAGAAGCATGGAAAAATTTAAATAAAGTGCATCAGCCAAAAGGGCTTGCAACTAAGGTTTTCCTTACGAAACAGTTGATCCTCTTGAAGATGAATCCTAATGAAAGGCTGTGTGTGCAGGATTACCTTAACAAGTTTAGTAGTTTAGCTGACAGGCTGAGTGAAATGGATGCTCAAGTCCCAGAGGACTTCCTTTCTATCATTTTATTATGTAGCCTTCCAGAGAGTTATGAAGGATTTAGAACAGCGATAGAAACTAGGGACGAACTGCCTAGCTTTGAAACTTTAAAAGTGAAAATGCTGGAGGAGGAAATTAGACAAACTCAATTGAACGGCACAACTAATACCGAACAAGCTTTCCTTGGAAATTCAGAAAGAAAGAATTTGCCCAGCACATCAAAACCAAAGCCAAAGGGATTCCCATTTAGCTGCCACTTCTGTGGAAAAAAGGGACATAAAGCTGCCGACTGCAGAAAAAGAAAGTCCAGGAATCCTAAAAATGAAATGGTTGCGTCCTTTGGGACAAAATATTTGAGCAAACTTGGCGCAAATGAATGGTGTCTGGATAGTGGCGCAACTGCCCACATGTGCAGCTCAAGAGACTCATTCGTTCATTTTGAGGAGACTGCACCAGTGAAAATTACACTAGCCAATGGTAAATTCATTGAAGCTCTGGGAAAGGGGAAGGTAAAATTGGAATGTTCGGGTAAAAACGGACCAGTAACCTTATCCTTGGAAGACGTATTATTTGTTCCTGAATTAAATGGCAATTTGTTTTCCATCAGTAGGTGTACGGGCAAATATAATATTGTAAATTTCAAGTACAGAAAGGCTGAAATAGTGAATTTGCATACAAAAATTTGCATACAGGCCTATGAAAGGAATGGACTTTACATCTTAAGTCAAATCAATTGTCCTAAGGCATTAGCGACAAGAGAAATTTGCATAGCTGGAGAGAAAAATTGCGAAAAATGGCATAGTAGATTTGGCCATTTAAATTTACAAGATCTCAAAAAGCTAAAAATGCAAAATATTGTTTATGGCCTGCCAAATTTTGATGTTAAAATTTTTACCTGTGAAGTTTGTTTGAAAGGTAAACAAACAAGGCTACATTTTCAGAAAGAGTCTTTTACGAGATCAAGGGAACCACTGGAGCTGGTTCATACTGACATTTGTGGTCCCATGAGAACAAAATCATTGGGTGGCGCCCTTTATTTTTCAACATTTATTGATGAATTTACTCACATTTATAATGAAATCAAGAAGTGAAGTATTTAAAGGGTTCAGAATATATAAAAGATACGCTGAGAAGCAAACCAAAAAAAGGTTGAAATGTATTAGAAGTGATAATGTACCTGAATACCTTAGCAAAGAATTTAAGAATTATCTAGAAGAAGAGGGCATTGGACATCAACTCTCTGTCGAATATACACCTCAACAAAACGGTGTAGATGAAAGAGCGAATAGAACTCTACTATATATGACTAGGTGCTTCATGATCGAAGGTGATTTACCTGAAACTTTATGGGCTGAATTGATACACACATCAACTTATATCAGAAATAGATGCCCGAAGCTTAACGAATGTAAAACTCCACATGAATTGTTTACCAAAAGAAAACCTGTAGTTTCTCATTTAAGAATTATAGGAAGTAAGTCCTTTGCCGTGAATAATAGGCCGAATAGATCTAAATTCGCACCTCGCAGTGAGGAATACAAGTTAATAGGCTGTTTCACAGAATCTAAGGCATACAGACTTTGGAAGCCTGGTACACGTACAATTATAAAAAGTAGAGATATACGTTTTATTGAACCAGAATTATCAAGAATTCGGAATGAAGTCATTGAAATTGATGTTAGTCCACAAAAAGATCCTTTTGTCAAGGAAATTCCTCTAGTTGAAGAAAAGGAAAGCACGTCCGAAGTTAAATCACGAACTGAAATTGAAAGTGAATCGGATCTAGAGATGTCTGATTTAGTGGACGAGCCGTCAGAAAGTGAAGTGGTCATTTCAAGAAGAGGAAGAGGACGACCAAGATATATTAGAACAGGAAAACCTGGCCGACCAAGAAAGGAGTACCCTAAAGCCAATTTGTCAACGCAAGAACTTCTAGAGGCGAAATACTTGCCAGATCCAAAAGACGCAGAGGAAGCGCTGTCAGGAAGGGATTCTTATTTTTGGAAGAAAGCAATGGAGGAAGAGTTTGATTCCTTGATTGAGAACAAAACTTGGGAATTGGTTGATCCCCCTAAGAATCGAAACATCATAGGAAGCAAATGGGTATTCAAAACGAAATGCAATAGTGATGGTTCTGTTGAGCGCCATAAGGCTCGCCTGGTAGCAAAAGGCTATTCACAGCAGTACGGAATAGACTACGAGGAAACTTTTGCCCCAGTAGTGCGCCAGAGTATTATTCGACTGTTTTTAGCATTGGCTGTTGAATACAACTTGATACTCCATTAGATGGACGTTCAATCTGCTTATTTGAATGGAGAAATTAAAGAAGAAATTTATATGACACAGCCGGAAAACTTCGTCTCAAGAAAATATCCAGAGAGAGTATGTCGACTCAAAAAGGCAATTTATGGGCTGAAACAAGCTGGAATAGTTTGGCATGAAAGGCTCGACAATGAATTGAATTTGGGACTGAAGCAACTTCAATCTGACAATTGTATCTATATCAAGCATGATGAAGGTATTCTCCTGGTGGCAATCTATGTTGATGATCTGATAATTGCGGCTGAAAGAGAAGACACGTTGAAATCCTTTAAAGAAAGTATGAAAAGGATATTCAAAATAAAGGATCTTGGAGGGATAAATTGTTGCCTGGGTATAAGGATACAAATGAAAGAGGATGGTTCAATATCCATAGATCAAGAGAGATATATTGAAGAACTTCTGGCGAAATATAGGATGAAAGAGGCAAAGCCTATTTCTACACCCATGGACTCGAACTCCAAGTTAACAAAAATTTCATCTATAGAAGATGAGAATGAGCCAGTGAAAAAGGTAGAATACCAATCACTGATTGGATCATTGATATATCTCTCAGTGTCGACAAGGCCCGATATAGCCTATGCAGTTAGTGCTTTGGGACAGTTCAGTAATGATCCTAGGAGACAGCACTGGAATGCTGCCAAGCGTGTCCTCCGCTATTTGAAAGGCACCTCATGTTTGAGGATTACCTACAGGAAATCTAATGAGGCTCTTCATGGTTATGTCGACGCTGATTGGGGTGGAAACCTCGTGGATAGAAAATCTCATACGGGAATTGTTTACTTCTTGGCAAGAGGTCCAATAGCCTGGGAATCGAAGAAGCAGCAGACTGTCACTCTTTCGAGCACAGAATCTGAGTACATCGCACTTTGTGAAGCAGGAAAGGAGGCAGTCTATCTTAGAGCGCTGTTGGATGAGATGGGATTTGGTGAATTGCTGAATGGACCGACTGTTCTGAAGACTGATAACCAGGGTGCTCAACAGCTGGGTAGAAATCCGGTTTATCATGCCAGAACTAAACACATTGACATCAAATGGCATTACATCAGAAGCATTTGCAGCGATGGACTTGTCGAGGTCGTCCACACAACAACCCAAGAAAATGTTGCCGACATCCTTACTAAAGGCCTACCAAGGTTTTTGTATGAAAAACACGTCACTGGATTTGGAATGTAGAAATCTGATGAATTGAGGGGAAGTGTTAAAATGGCAATTCTCTCGGATTTCATGATATAATTATTTTGACCAGTGACCTGTTACTCTGTGGTGTGTTGCAATGTATATATAAATGGATGTCTTTGTTAGTTTTTTTAGTTGTACCATCTTACCGTGACCGTTCAATAAAATCCTCCGGTGATCAGTGCCCTCTCCTATCTTCCTCCTTTTTTTTTCAACAATAGAGAATTGTTTCAACAAATGTTCATTAGACAAACCTTTACTCGGGTAAAACCCTGGGCGAAGCCGGGTACATCCGCTAGTAATCTATATATATATATAAAATTGAATGTCTGTCTGTCTGTACTCTATAGATTCAAAAACCATTCATCCAATCGCCGTGAAATTTTGGGATATTATTAGGTATATCCCCGGGAAGGGTTTTGAAAAATAATTTCTTGAATATCTTGAATATCCTTAGAGTTATTTGCAGATTTGTAGATTTAACTCGAAAGCAGCGCCCCCCATTGCGACGATGGTAACAAGTTTTTTTATCTATAAGTTTTATTATCACTAAGTTTATTATCTTAAAGATTATTTATCAAAAGTAAGATTTTCTACCTATTAATTGCGCACAAATCAAAGTTAGTTTTATCATTTATCTACAACATATATATTGGGAGAATAGATAAAATGATGATTTTGTAATGTAGAAAATAAGGAAGGACAAAATTCAGGATGACACAGCAATTTATTTGAGACAAGAATAATGATACAATTCCAAGGCAAAGCTACTATTCCTTTAACTTCCAATTACCGAGGGAACCAATTAATATTGATTTTATTCAACTTATCGAGTATTTTTCAAGGGACCGGGAAAAAATGTTCACTAGATAAAACGATGATTTTGTAATCTAGAAAATTAGGAAAGACAAAATTCAGGATGACACGGCAATTTATTTGAGACAATAATAATGATGCAATTCCAAGGCAAGATACTATTCCTTTAACTTCCAATTACCGAGGGAACCAATTAATATTGATTTTATTCAACTTATCGAGTATTTTTCAAGGGACCGGGAAAATTTATCGAGAGATTCAAATTTACGAGTTTCAAATTATTAAAATATATCTACTATTTTATTATACGTTCATAGAGAATTGTTTTAACAAATGTTCGTTAGACAAACCTTTACTAGGGTAAAACCCCGGCGAAGCCGGGTACATACGCTAGTTATTAATTAATATTTTATAAAATATTAAAGTCTAAAATGAATTCATATATTCAACAGGGAAGACTGTTGAGTGTGACAGTTGAGTTAGCCCCAAGATCCTTTTTTTTTAAGATTCTCATATGGTGAGTTTTTATAAAAACTTTGGTCAAGAAACATGAACCCTACAGCCACTTTGGAATTTTTTAAACCACCTGTAACACTGCGATTTGCTCAGAGCGTGGACGCCCAAACTTACTCGAGCATTCTGGGCTTCAGTGGCACTTTTCTTCCAGTTAAAGGCGAACAACAAAACTTCCCGCAAATGAGCACTTTTTGGTTCGGAAAATCGGCATTTTCCAGGGCTCCAGAAAATTTCCAAGAAATGAATTTTTCTAAAACTGCACACGTGCTGATGCCACGTGAGGCAAAAAACAAAACTCCTTCAACACCGTCGCTCAAATGAAGATGCACTGCACCCTCTGGCGGGAATTTTTGCGTTTCATACTAATAGACCTGGTAGACAACCAATCTTAAAATAAACATTTTATTACTATCTAGGGCTGCTGAAAATATTGTCCTGTGGGTTCAGCATCAGCTCAAAGCAAAAAAAAAATCGCAATATAAAAGAAAATAATGACAAGGGAAGAAAATAATTATTGAGTGCGCAAGTTTTTCCAGTTAGAAAATTAATGAAACTGAAATAAAATTTTATTTGGCTTTTTTAATTTAAAATAACATTCACCCATAATTTAGGTAATTAAAGGATGCCATCAGAAAATAAAAGGTTTTGGTTTCAAGGCAAACCAACAGGCCAATTTTTGACTTTGCGATTCTGGAAGCGGTGTTTTGCCAGCCCATGAGCAATCTATAGGATCGGATGATGTCTGGGGTATGGCGGTGGGATAAGACCTCCTATTTGAAGTCTTTCAGGATGTCTTGATCTCATCATAAAAGCGATGGAGAAATTGTAACGTCCTCGTATTTGTTGGTTGACGTTAATCAGCAAGAAGAATTTGAAAGTTTAAAAGTCTTTATTTCTTTTTGGCTAACATCGGATATAATAAAATTATATCAGACATAAGTTTACATGTGATATATTACAATAAGTCAAAAGGCATCTGCACAGAGTAACATCAGTGATAATAATGTGCTCACTGATAATTTACTATATAGGCATGCCAGCTGCCGTTACATCTCCCCCTTTGAAGAAATTCATTCTTCAAATCGTTTGGGTGGCTTGATGAACCGCCCGGACCTTGTTGTAATGGTCAGGGTGCCATTCTTGTGCTCCGCGTTCTGGTGATCACTCCTGGGTTCCTGGCCTGAGAGTGCTCTTGGAGAAGTATTGAGTTCTTCGGGAACTTGAGCCTATTCCTTATCACCGCCCAGGCCAGGTCGTTCCGGTAGAGTTGACTTGGGGATCTCCGGGATTCTCCTTTGCTGTTGCTTTGGACTCTCCAGATTAGTGTGTCGCATGAAGGAGCTGTTGCGGCGGTACTCACCAGTAGGTGTTTGCACTTTATATGATTTTGGAGCTACTTCTTGGGTAACTCTGGCAGGGATCCATTCACGGTGATGCTGTTTCAGCATTATCTTTTCACCTTCCTTGAAGCTTCGCGTTGTCTTAGCTGTCTTATCGTGGTGTGTTTTCTGCTTCTCCCACTTATTTCTTAGGTTTTGTGTATCTCCCTTTTGGATTTCTGGTTCCAACTAGTGAGTGCTAGTGGGAAGGAGGGTTCTGGTCCAGCGATTGAACAGACACTGAGCTGGTGAAGGAAGACCATCTCTAGGAGTGTTGTAAAAGTTAAAAAGTGCTAGTTCCACTTCTTGTCCTGAATCCAAACACATCCTGATGAGGTTCTTGGCTGTCTGTACCGCTCTCTCTGCTAATCCGTTTGATTTAGGATATAGAGGACTTGATGTCTGGTGGTCGAACAACCACTTCTTTTGAAAGTCTTTAAAATCCCTGGACGTAAAGTTTGGCCCATTATCAGTTTCCAGGAGTCTGGGAATTCCATGTACGCTAAACCATTTTTTAAGATTCAATAGTTTCTGCAGGGTTCATTGTCTTCATTTCTTTGAAATCAAAGAATCCAGAGTAGTTATCTGTTATTAACAGGTAACTTTTTCCTTTTATTGAGAAAATGTCGGCGGCGACTATCTCCCAAGGAAAACTCGGTATCTCTTTTATGATCATAGGTTATTTTGTCTTGTTCCTCTGATTTGCTTGGCAAGTCCTAAAATTTTCTACTGTGTTGATGATATCTTGGGACATGCCATGCCAGTATATTGAGTCTCGGGCCCTTCTCAAGCAGCTGTTTGTTCCTTGGTGTCCTTCGTGGATTAACTTGAGTATATTTGCTTTCCACCTTAGGGGAATGAAGACTCTGCTACCTTTGAAGATTAGGTCTTCGTTTGTCGAGAGTTCATCTCTATATGACCAGTATTTCTTGCAGCTTTCAGGGACTGCTGATTTGTAGTTTGGCCAGCCATATAAGATTAGGTTTTTTAGTTCTTGTAGTTCTTGGACCTCTTTTGTAAGAGCTTTAAGTTCCTCATAGCTTGACTTATTTGTCGGGGTGGTCATCAGTACTTCAAAGTTCTCTTCCAAGTAGGTGTCTTCATATGAGCAGTCTCTGCTTAGTAGATCAGCTGTTAGCAGTTCTTTTCCTTTCTTGTATTTAATCCTAAGATCGTATTGTTGTATCTGTAGAAAAAATCTCTGGAGCCTCGGGAGTGCTTTGCTTAACGGCTTCTTGAATATGGTTTCTAAAGGACGGTGGTCCGTCTCGACGTCAACAGTTTTGCCATAAATGAGTTGATGGAATTTGTCGCATCCAAATTTGATGGCAAGAGCTTCCTTTTCTATCTAAGCGTAGTTCTGCTGAGTGGAGCTTAGAGCTGATGAAGCATAGTCTATGGGCTTTCCGTTTTGTAACAGAACCACTCCAAGGGCATATGAACTGGCGTCTACTGAAAGTGTCAGATTTCCGTTGGGATTAAGGACGTTACATGGTGGCAGCGGCAGCGGCGCTTGTAAACAACACCACGTGGTAAGAACAATTTATTAATTTCCAATTTCTTAAAGTTTTCAGAACATCTCAAATTTGCATGTTCAAATAAAATTCAAATTGCCTAAGAATTTATACAAAAATAATTTGATTTACAAGTAAGAAGAAATAAGTGTATTTTTAGAAAAAAAAATTACAATAACAACAACATGGCGGAAAATGCTATTCGACCTCCAAAACAAATAAGCCTAAACAAACTAAACAAAGAGGGCTGGGAATCTTGGCTTGAAAGCTTTGAATGGTATGAAATTTCTACCCAATAAAGTAGTAAAGCACCAGAGGTACAGGTTGCTATCTTTATGGCTGCAATGGGACGAGAGGCTCAAAATATTTTTAAACCTTTCAACTTAAATAATGCAGATAAAAATAATCTGAGCATAGTAAAAGACAAGTTCAACAACTATTTTTCTCCAAAGCTGAACACTACAATTGAAAGATTCAAATTCAATCAGATGAAACAGAAAGAAGATGAATCATTTAATGATTTTCTGACTAGGATCAAATTACAGATAGCAAACTGCAAATATGCTGTCATGTTTGATGAACTACTTAAAGATCGAATAGTTGTAGGAATTATTAATAATGAAATAAGAGAAAGACTTCTTAATGAGGCTGACCTTAATCTGGAAAAAGCCACACAAATTTGGATAGCATGTGAAAAATGCCACAAACCAAATGAAACATGTACTATCCGACTCAGACAAACAAGTTGCTGTGACAAAGATGAACAGTAAGAAGTGGGAAGATAGAATAGAGCTGAGGAAAGAAAACACCACTAACCAAAGTCACAAAATAATAGAAAACTTCAGAAATTGTGGTAGATCCCACAAAATCAACCAATGTCCGGCATATAAAAAGATATGCAACAAATGCAAGAAACTCAACCATTTTGCTAATCTTTGCAGATCACAGAACACAAATTTATACAAAGTCAGACAAATTGTTGGGTCACCAGAACCTGAAATGATTCAAGAATTTGTAATCCAGTCAGTTGAAAACACCAACCTGACCGAAGATTGGTATGAAGAACTAAAAATTAAACGCAAAAAGATAAACATGAAACTAGACATAGGTGCACAGTGTAACGTGTTGCCACTCAGCCTGGCAGGGAGATTAAATCTGGATATCCAAAGGTGTCTCCAGTAAAAAGTTTAATTTCCTTTTCAGGACATCGAATTCCTGTCGAAGGACAAAGTCTAACAATGTGCATGGTGAAAAACATTACTTCCTACATACGTTTCATCATATCCAGAGATAACACTTGTCCCATCCTAGGCAGACAAACCTGTTCTAATTTAGGTCTTGTCAAGCAGGTAAACACCTTTCAAAATATTACGCAGGAATCCCAAGAAGTATTCGAAGGGATAGGATGTTTGAAAGGATATGAATATGAGGCAAAGTTTCAGACTTCGGACATTAACATGCAAGTAAGACCACCCAGACCTATTCCTCTATCTATTAAAGAAAGAGTAAAGAAAGAACTTGAGGAAATGGAAGACAATGGGATTATAAAGAAAGTAAATTACCCTACCTCCATCTCCAGTCAGATGGTTATAGCAAAATAGAAAGGAAAAAATAGGTATATGCATTACATATGCAACCACATATGCAACCCATCGATATCAATAAAGTAATTCTAAGAAGCCATTTCCCATTGCGGACTTTTGATCAGATTGCAGTAAACCTGCATGGTTCAAAATACTTTACAAAGTTGGATCTGAAGAAAGGATACTGGCAGATCAAAGTAGCCCCCAACTCACAATGCTACTTTACCTTCAGCACTCCGTGGGGAAGATATATGTTCTTGAGAGTTCCCTTTGGAAATAAAACTGCTCCTGAAATATTCCAGAAAATCATGGCAGACTTACTCCAAGACCTTGAGGGTACAGAAAATTCAACGGATGATGATACATGCTCCGGATCCACAGACCCTGGAAATAAGGACAAGAGCTGTACTACAGAGGCCTAAAGAAAATGGAATCAAACTGAATAGAGATAAATGCAAATTTCCAACCTCAAGAAGTCCAATTTTTAGGCCATATTGTCACGACAGAAGGCATTAAAATTGACCCTGAGAAAGTGCGTGCAATAGGAGAAATTAAGTCACCGAGCAACAAGCAAGAACTACAACGTCTCTTAGGAATGATACAATACCTGAGCAGGTTCATCCCTTATCTTGCAGAGAAAACCAAAAACATGAGGTTGCTTTTGAAAAAAAGATACACCCTGGCTATGGGACGAATCCCTCGATTGTGATCTCTTAGAGATCAAGACTTTGCTCAGAACTGCACCAACTCTGAAATTCTTTAATCCCACCGCTGCCACCATGTATCGTCCTCGTATTTGCTGATTAACGTCAACCAACAAATACGAGGACGTTACAGAAATAACTAAACCAAAATGCTAAATTGTGTTGTGTTTTCATTCAACATAAAAAAAATGTTTAAAACAATAGTTATGAAAACAGCTAGAATTAAAGCTAGGAAGCTGCTTTTAGCAGAAAAATAGGAAAAATTTAACGCCATATATATATATATATATTAAAGAGTAGTTGTTTAGTTTTATTCTGAACATAGGTGGCAGAAGGCGGCGCGCGGCGGTGAAAGAAAAAAGAGCTACGTCATCGCTGACCAATGGGAGGCCATCTGGCTGCACCGCCAGAGGGAGCCTCTCCACCTTCTCATTCTTAGCATAGTCGCCACTAAAAAATAAGGCCTTTAAGCTGTGGCTTTAAATCTTTTGTAAATACATTAAATCTTTTGTAAATTCTTTAAATATTTATTGTAAAGAAAATTGAAATAAACTCATAAATTCATTTGTAAAGCTTGGGAGAATTGCCTGACCAAAGATAAGTACATTTGTTTCTTTAAGCTATTATAAAACATTCTATTCAATAAAGGCCAAATGAGAAAAAATTGTTTTGCTAAAATTCACTCTGCTTTTCCTCCTTGCGTATTTGTCAAGTGGGAAACAAAAAAATGGTGCCGAAACCCGGGAATAAATCTATTAAATAATTATTTAAATATAAATAATTATAAATATAGATAGAGAATTCTTCCTGATTCGAAATTAGACGAACAATATGGTGAAGGAAGACGAGTTTTCTTTTATTTATGCATAGGTGCAAGCTTTCGGGTAAAAACCCTTCAACAGGCGAACAATGAAGCGCGACTTATAAGTACTATGGTACAAATGGTATATATATATAAAAAGAAAGTTTTTAAACTATTTATATATGTTAATATAAACGGAAGGCCGATTTTTGCGTAAAGTAAATATTAAATCTGCAGTCTGAAACCACGAGACGGCGCGGGATAAGGGCTATTTAAATAAACATGTGGGAGGTTTAAATAAAGGACAGGAGTGGATGATAAGCTTCTGGGAGATCTATTTTTCTGTTGATGCTTTTCAGTTTGTGTTTTTCACGTATATATAAGTCGCGCTTCATTGTTCGCCTGTTGGAGGGTTTTTACCGAAAGCTTGCACCTATGCATCAATAAAAGAAACTCTTCTTCCTTCACCATGTTGTTCGTCTAATAAATAATTTTAATTCAATTTTGAAATATATTATTAAAATTAATAATGGCAAAAATTAAAGATGGCTGCCAAATTTAAAGCTACTTTAAATATTCTTGAATTTCATTTCAAACAAGTGGATTATTTTGAACAAATTTCGCTCAAGATAATTGAATCGAAGGATGATGCAAATTTACAGACATTTAAACAAGATATTTTAGATATAAAATCTAACATTGAAAAAACTTATTGTAATCTTTAACATTTTCTGAATTTGATGATGAAGTTTACTTTTCTAGAGTTATGCAATACCTTGATAATCTTAGAAATTTAGTGGTGAATATCAATAAAGTATCTTGTATAGCCATTTCAAGCAAAATTGATGATCTAAATCAATCAACCACAAGTAAAATAGAACTTCCTAAATTTAATTTACCTTCCTTTTCTGGTGATATTAACGAATGGCTTAGTTTCAAGCAATTGTTTTCTCTGTCTATTGATTCTAATACCGCTCTAACTGATTCACAAAAGCTGCAATATTTACAATCAGCTGTTACTGGAGACGCTGAATGACTTATTAGGGGATTTCCTATTATTGATGAAAACTATGCCCATGCTTGGGTCACATTGGTCTCCAGATATGATAACAAAAAATAACTTGCCTTTTCACAATGTACAAAATTATTCACTTTAAAACTAATAAATTCCAAGGCCATTTTCTAACTACTAGATATATGTAATGAAGCCATGAGAGATTTGAAATCACTGGGTTTGGAGAGAAATGCACTTGTTGATATCTTTCTAATACATTTCCTACAAAGAAGAATAGGTGATGATTTGAAAAGGCAATGGGAATTGACGTTGATAGATGATGGCTTTCCGTCCTACAAAAATTTTATTATGTTTCTTGAAAAACAAGCAAAAGTTTTCAATCGATAAAAGGTTTATGCTAAAGAGGATAAATCTGTAATGAAACAAACACATCTATATAATTATATTTCAAAAGGTGATGATAAATGCCTATTATGTAAAATTCACATCCTTTATTCAAATGTGACAAGTTCCTTAAAAGTTCTCTCCTTGAAAGATGGAACATAGTCAAAACCAATAACCTCTGTTTCAATTGTTTGCGATCCAACCACAAAGTAACGTCATGTAAAATCACTATACATTGTAAATCATGCAACAAAAGCACACTTTTTGCATTCCTTCCAACCCGAATCTTTGAGTACCACTTCAATTAAAGCCCCAATTGCCCAATTTAGCGTTTCATGTTTTCTCAATGATACAACAAAGCCCAATGAGACAATCTTATTATCTACTGCTATCGTGAGAGTGAGAGCAGAAAGTGGATCGTTTCATCCATGCAGAGCTTTGACTGATACTGGTTCTCAAGAAGTCTAATAACAGAAAATTGTCGTGAAAAGTTGAATCTTCCTGTTAAAAAGAGCCAACTCACAGTTTACAGCAGTCTGCTAGTGAGACTTTTCTTCAATTTAAGCCTCATTTTTCTGATAGAATGTTCAAAATTTCATCCATAATACTCGATCAAATCACTGTTGCTTTACCCAATTTTCTGATAAATAAAGATAATTGGCCTCATCTTAAGAATACTTTATTAGCAGATCCCAATTTTGATAAAACAAGTCCCATTGATTTAGTAATTGGTGCAGACCTAGCCCCATTTTTATATACAGGAAAACTACGATTCCAAAATCATCCAGGACCCACTGCCTGTAGTTCCAAGTTAGGATGGATACTTTCAGGAAATGTTTCCAGTTCTGAGACTGGAAACAACTATTTCTCATTATGCTCAACATCCCAAGGAGATGATAATCTTCGAAAGTTTTTGAATTGGAATCGGTTCCTGCCGCTCTTCCATTGACTAAAGAGGAGAAGAGTTGCGGGGACATTTATGACAAGAACTTTTGCATATCAACAGATGGAAGATATTCTGTTGGTCTACCGTTTAAATCTGTGCCTAATCTCGGAGACTCACCTCATAATGCCATGAAGTGATTTCTTGCTCTTGAGAGAAAATTGCACAAATCTTCGAATCTTCTTCAGCAATATAAGGATTTCATGATGGAATATCTTTCTCTTAACCACATGGAGCTCATTCCGAAAAACGAACGTGACAAACCATCAGACAAGTGCTATTATATACCTCACCATTGCGTTCTGCGTGAGCAGAGCAGCACTACTAAATTGAGAGTGGTGTTTGATGTATCGTGCAAAACGAGCAACAATTACTCCTTAAATGAATTTCTTCATACTGGACCAAATTTCAGCATGATATTTTCAATATTCTTGTGAAGTTTCGTACTAATCCTATAGCTTTTACGGGAGATATTGAGAAAATGTACAGACAGATAAAAGTGAACTCTTCTGATCTCGACTTTCAGAGAATCTTCTGGAGAAATAGTCCATTAGAATCTTTATTGGAGTATAGATTGCTCACAGTAACTTATGGAATGTCGTGTGCCCCATATCTTGCAATCCGTACCTTGATGCAACTTGCCACCGACAAAGAACTCCTGTTCCCAGAGGCATCTAAAATCATAAAAACTGATTTTTATGTAGACGACCTATTTTCTGGCGCAGCAACAATCGAAGAAGCAAAAGTTCTCATTGATGATATCCGGAAAATCCTTTTATCTGGTGGCTTTTGCATAAGAAAATGGATGTCAAATGTCCCTGAGGTTCTTTCAGAGGTACCAGAAGCGCTGAAAGCACATGATTCATATGAAATCGGAGATAATTCATCTGTTAAGATTCTTGGGATAAATTGGAATCCATCCACGGATAATTTCACAATTACAGTCAATTCACTAAAGACGTATATTCTAAAAGACAATTGTTATCGGACATTTCTCGAATTTATGACCCTTTGGGATGGTTATCACCGGTGATCATTAGCTTC
This sequence comes from Cordylochernes scorpioides, assembly GCA_030710605.1. Taxonomy (NCBI): domain Eukaryota; kingdom Metazoa; phylum Arthropoda; class Arachnida; order Pseudoscorpiones; family Chernetidae; genus Cordylochernes; species Cordylochernes scorpioides. The sequence goes on along the minus strand of CP092877.1, from coordinate 88,727,278 downwards.
AAGATTCTGTTCCAAACTTTGTGGAAACAGGATTTGGATTGGGATGATCCCCTTGTCAGAATCGTTGTGTTCTCATTGGAGAAGAGTGAAAATGGATTTGTCCATGCTAAATCATATTAAAATTCCTAGATATATTTCCTGCAAGGGACTTTTACATTCTTTAGAACTCCATGGATTTTGTGATGCCTCCGAATCTGCATATTCATCAGTTGTTTATATGAAATCTCGTTTTAAATCTGGTCATGTTCAAGTCACATTGATTGCTGCCAAGACAAAAGTCGCTCCCTTGAAGGCAACGTCAATACCTCGTCTGGAGCTTTGTGCTGCTCTTCTCCTTTCAAAATTTATATGATTCCATTTGCAGCTCATTGCTGTTGCAGATTGACCAAGTAATTTTGTGGACAGATTCCCAGATTGTTTTATGTTGAATAAATTCTGAATGAAAACATTGGAAACCTTTTGTTGGTAACCGGATTGCAGAAATTCAGAGACTAACTCTGCAATCTTCTTGGTACTAAGTGTCTACCAAGGATAATCCTGCAGATTGCACCTCTAGAGGTATAACTTCTTCAGAACTAGTAAACCATTCACTTTGGTGGAATGGTCCTGATTGGCTATCAAACTCAAGTTTACAAGATCCGCTACCAATCACATATGAACCTCCAAAAGAAGGTTTGTCATGAAAAAAGAAAGACCGTTCCGATTGTTCATTTCACTACTTGTCCTATTCTAGACTTTATTTTTAAATTCTCAACATTCAGGAAGCTGAGCCGAGTTACTGCATGGCTCCTAAGATTTATCCACAATGCTAGACACAGCAGCGACAAAATAAAACACACAGAATTGTCCTCTAATGAGCTCGATAATTCAATTCGAACTCTTATTCAAATAATTCAAAGTTCAGAATTTAAACTGAAATTCAATGTTGTAATCAAAGCAAAGTACTACCAACAAACTCAAAATTTTATCCTTAAAGACCATTATTGATTCATCAGGAATTCTACGTGTAGGAGGTCGACTGCGCAAATCCAACCTGGAATTCAATGATAAGCATCCAATAATTCTTCCTCACAACCATTTTGTTACAGAATTGATTGTTCAACAATTCCTCGTAGAGCATCTTCATTCTGGTCTCCAATTAACTCTGTGTGCCATCCGACAAAAGTACTGGATTCCAATTGGTAGAATTCTAGTAAAAAAGCTCATTAATCGTTGCATGACATGTTTCAAGACCAAACGCCAAGTGTCAAAACAAAATCATGGGAGATCTGCCTATCCATAGAATCATACCCACAAGCCTCTTTAGCAAAACAGGAATAGACCTCGCAGGACCATTTATAAGTAAACCTAATGTCAAAAGAACAAAAGTAACATTATAATCATATATAGCATTATTCATTTGTTTCTCAACGAAGGCTATTCACCTTGAGATAGTTTCAGATCTGTCAACCCCTGCCTTCCTCGCTGCTTTTAGAAGATTCATCTCTCGTCGAGGAAAACCCTCTGATATTTTCACCGACAGCGCTACTAACTTTAAAGGTGCTAAGAATATTTTGAATAATATACATCAACTTGTAAAGGATTCTTCAATTCAAAGTTATGTCGCTAATGAGCACATCACTTGGCATTTTATACCTCCATCTGCTCCAAACTTCGGCGGCATTTGGAAGCAGGAATTAAATCATTGAAGTATCATCTCCTAAGATGTTTAAAATCTGCAGTTTTAAATTTTGAAGAACTCAATACTCTGACAAGTCAAATTGAAGCGTGCTTGAATTCTCGCCCGTTGTATCCGGTGAGTTCGGATCCAAGTGATTTCAACCCTCTCACTCCAGGACATTTTTTGATTGGAAGACCATTACAGCACTCCCAGAGCCCAGTTATCACCCTAATGACAACTACTTAACTAGATGGAAATTAATTCAAAAGGCAGAGATGTTTTCTGGCAAAGATGGTCCAGGGAATATCTAAACAATCTGCAACAACGGTCCAAATGGAAAAAAACCCTCTTCCAACCTGAAGGTTGGAGATTTGGTGTTGGTATGCCTTCAATGCAGTGGAGCCTTGGCCGCATCACCAAGGTGTCACCTGGAGGCGGATGGCATTGTTCGAGTTGTGGAACTTCAAACAGAGAAACAACATCATCTAATAAGACCCATCTCGAAGATTGCACTTCTGCCATTCTAATTCTTCTTCTTAAAAAAATCCTTTTTTCTTTTGCCTTGTGTGTGGACTACGTCCACAGGAGGGGAGTATGTTTTAGTTTTATTCTGAACATAGGTGGCAGAAGGCGGCGCGTGGCGGTGAAAGAAAAAAGAGCTACGTCATCGCTGACCAATGGGAGGCCATCTGGCTGCACCGCCAGAGGGAGCCTCTCCACCTTCTCATTCTTAGCATAGTCCGCCACTAAAAACAAGGCCTTTAAGCTGCGGCTTTTAAATCTTTATAAATACATTAAATCTTTTGTAAATTCTTTAAATATTTTATTGTAAAGAAAATTGAAATAAACACATAAATTCATTTGCAAAGCTTGGGAGAATTGCCTGACCAAAGATAAGTACATTTGTTTCTTTAAGCTATTATAAAACATTCTATTCAATAAAGGCCAAACGAGAAAAAATTGTTTTGTAAAATTCACTCTGCTTTTCCTCCTTGCGTATTTGCCAAGTGGGAAACAGTAGTTAACTTTCTTGAGAAAATATCAAATGCTTTATTTCTAATGCCTTGATTAAAAGAATATAAAAATGCTTTTAAAAAATCAATTATAATTTTAAAAAATAAGTTCAGTAAAAAGAATAAAATATTCATATAGTAAAAACGTTAAAATAAATATTTTTAAATCGAAAAATTGTTAGAATGGTTTTAGGTTTTATTTTATTTTAGAAATTAATACATACGATTTTAGTAATTGAAAATAGTTTTATTAAAAATTAACAGAACAAAACAAAAGGTTTAACTTATACCTTAGTGTTATTTACATTCTTAATTTTACAGCAGTTGTAACAAGATATATATTTTAAAACATTTTAAAAGAAATATTTTTTTAATTAATATTTTATAAAATATTAAAGTCTCTCTCTCTCTCTCTAAAATTGAATTCATATATTCAACACTCTTCTTGAATTCATGTTTCAGACTTTTAATTACTCTATCAAAACATCATCTGCAGGAGCAAAGATCTGTGTTTTTCAAAAGTTTCCTTTGGCAGAGGCTTGGTTAGGATATCAGCAACTTGGTCTTGGGTTGGGCAAAACTGAACATCAACATTTTCTCTAGCAGCAAGTCTTGCTTTATAATGTCCATTATCCTTTATCTTGAATATCCATCTAGAACTGAGTATCTTCTTTCCTTTAACTTCTTCAGCATTTACAAAATCCCAAGTTTCATTTTTCTTCAATGCATCTTTTTCTTCCTGTATTGCTTTTACCCAGTTTTCTTTGTCAACTCGGTTACAGCTTCATTGTATGTTAACAATTCTATTTCTTCAGAAACAGAATTTCAACACTTCATAATCTTTTAGTCTTTCAGGTCTATTGATATTTTCTCTATTCCTTAACATATATTTTGAATTGGCCGAGTTCTGTGGTTTATCATGGGTATCCAATTCCATTTTAGTGTCTTGACTTTCCTCTATTTCAGAATCCAAATCTTCTCTGTATCTTGGCTGAATTACACTGGTCATTTTATTTGTTAGTTTTCTGTAAACACCACATCTCTTGCAATTATAATCCTTCTTTTCTGCATGTCCCACAATCTGTATCCATTTCCACTGTATCCAATAATGATATTTTTCAATTTTACTATCCAATTTTTTTAGGTTTCCCAATTTTTTGACTATACACTTCACTCCCGAATAATTTTACATTATAAAGATTAGGCTTTCTTCCAAACCACATCTGTGCTGGTGTTGTTTGTTCTGTATTTGAAGGGCTTCTGTTGATTAAATAGGCAGCGACTCTTGTAGTCTCTCTCTCTCTCTCCCCACATTTCCCTTATTTAATTTTGGAATCCAGCAAAAGTGCTCTGGTTTTTTTCAATCAGAGTTTGATTCAACCTTTCTGCTTTTCCATTCAATTGTGGAGTATATGAAATTGTAAAATCAAGTATTATTCCTTTCATTTTGCACCATTCTTTAACTTGCGTATTGGCATATTCACCGCATTATCACACCTTAATTTTGACACTTTCGCATTTAAAAACTTTTCACTTCATTTATATATTCTTTAATATATTCTTTTGCTTCATATTTATTGCTGAGCAAATACACATAACAGAAATGTGTATAATCATCCAAAAATGTCATTATATATTTCTTATTATCATGTGTTAAGGGTTCTATTGGGCTGCATAAATCAGTATGAACAATTTCCAAAGGTCGGGTAGCTCTAGATCTTTCATTTCCAAATGACTTCCTAGTTTGCTTTGCCATGATGCAAATTTCGCACACATCATTTTCCTGTTTCTCCAATTTGTTAAGCTCTATACCATCAACCAAACTTTCAAGTTTTCTTAGATTCTGCATTCCAATGTGTCCCAATTTTCTGTGCCATTCTTGGGTTTTGTTTTCACTTGGTTAGGTAAGGTTTGAGTCATTTTGCTTTGAAAAATGTTGTTCAATATTTACAGCATAAAGTCCATTTTCAAGTGATCTCCTTCTAGAACTTTTTTTCCATCTTTCAAAATTGTCACTTTATCACCTTTAAAATTTACTTCTCTTCCGTTGTTAACAATTGAGCTCACTGACAAAAGGTTTTTTGATAATTCAGGACAAATATTACTTCATTTAGGTTACATTGTCTCCCTTTAAATTGTCTGAAGTTTTTGCTCTCATACCTTCTTTTTTGGCAACATTGATGTTCACATCACACTTTTTTTTGATGATCAAGCAACTTTTCTTCATTAATCATGTGACAGGTGGATCCGCTATCAACAATGAAAGTGACTGATGATCTTTTATCATATTCTTCTCTTTGTTCAGCAATGAAAGCAATGGGAGGTTGCTTTTCTTTGTTCCTGAAATAGCAGTCTTTTTCTTTATGATTAAACTTTTTACATATTCTGCATTGTTCTTTGTTTACTTTAGCAGCAGGTTTACTGTTGTTCTTAAAGAAACAGTCCTTTTCTTCATGGTTAGTTTTTTTACAAAATTTGCAGAATTTTCTTTGGGTGCAATTTTTAGATATATGTCCTGGTTTATTACAAGTAAAACATACCTTTTGTTTTGTTGCATTAATAGCCACTCGGTCTTCTGGTTGGCTCTGTCTATTTCTTCTTATTTCTTCAGTGGTCAATCTTGATATTAGATTTTCAATAGTTTTTTCATCTTTTCCAGTTGACTCCCAAGCAGTAAAAAATAATTATATTCTTCTGGCAAAATTGTTAAAATCTTTGAAATAACAATATTGTCATTGTTAGAGTTTAATTTATTATTACTCGGCGTAAATGGTTTTATTATATTTGACCAGGAGTGCCTGGTCACGTGTGTGTATTTTATTGTATATATAGTGTGCTTGGAAAATAAATGTTAATGTTAAGTTGACCTTTGTGAGACTGGTGTTTTCACAGTAGTTAGAGCTCGGAGAGCACGCTTCATTTTAGGACAAGACCTCGGCGCTGACTATACCTCTAGGCAGAAGAGTGAGCAATAAGAGAACCAGCCAGAAAGAAGATTGGCTAACATTTTGGTCCCTCGAGCCGGATCCAGGTTACAGGATTCAAGATACAAGACTCAAGTTACATTGTAAGATTAAGAACTCACTCTTGATTAGAAGTTAAAGTTTTAAAATTCGGAAATACAATTTGTCAATACTAAGATAATCAAGAAAAAAAGGCCTATGCAAATTTAGGCAAGATCATAACAAAATAAGAAGTTATGTAAATAAGGTTTTAAGAAAGTTTTGCAAATTGGATTAAAAAGATAAGGCCGAGGTATAGTGCGTTAAGTTACGTCAAGTTAAGATCAAAAGGCAAGTTTAGAATGAAGCGAGCATTAAGAAGTAGAGCCGTTCGAAGAACGACTATTTCCAAATTGATTAAAAGCATGGAGGCAGAATTGGATGGGGAGGCTCCCTCGGAGAGGTTCGTAAGAATTAATTACAGAATAATGGAGGAGTATATGGCAAATCTTCAGGATGAAGATAAGTTGATCTGGAAGTTGATGCTAGAAGAAAAGGAGAATGATGACAAGGTACTAGAGGAGGAGAGGGATACAGTGATCCATTATTATGGGAAGTGGATAGATCTTGAAAATGAAATAAATCATTTCCTCAACTCTCTGACGAAAAATACGAAGCCCTCCATGGTGCTAGTTTGGAAAAGGGCTCGCTGCCTGGAACAAGAGTTTGCCGATTGCTCAAATTGGATTTGAAGATCTGCGATGGAAGCAGTTTGGAATTCAGGATGAGTGAGAAGCCAAGGGTTGTAGGAGTTACCTTGATGAAAGGAGTTGATCCGGCTTCTATTAAGGAAGATGCTGGGATTGTGGTATCATCTGAGCAAATGGTAGAAGAGACATCCAAGCAGATTGCCGTTGAAGAAAGTATAAAGGCTCAAGTAGTAAAAGGGCATTTTGCTGAAGACGGTGAAAAGGCTCAAGTCAAGAAGAAGTCTGTTGTAGAAGTTGACGAAAGTCATAGGGCTGAAGTTAAGAAAGAATCCATTGAAGCAGATGAAGAGAAAGGGCTGGATGTGGAACAAGGAATGAATTCAAAGAACACTGAAGAAGTGAAGCTGCTATATGCAGAACAAGGTACCGATTCAAAGGTGGCGGAAAGGCAAGACGCAGATTTAGAGAATGGGAAAGACTCAGAAGCTGAAACCAAGGACATTGGAGTAGGGGATTCTGAGACTGCAATCAAAGGTTATGAATCGGTGAGCAATTCTAAAGCGGTAGCTGAAGGCGCTAATCAAGTGGAGATTTCAGATGGTGAAGCTGAGTCCATTTATGATATTGAGGAAAGAGTTGTCAGAGTTCCAGCATCGAGGAAATTGGTGGAAGCAGGACAAACTGGAGATACGGAATTTAAGGTAACAGGATACTATTTGCCTGATCGCCCTGTATTTGGGTGTGAATCCAAAACGACGCCTATATGGCCAGTGTTTGACGACGCTTCCAGTCGAGGACGAAACGGATTCTCATTGAAACGATATTTGAGTAGGAGACCCAGTCTATTGAGAGGAATCCCTGAGATAAGGATAAAAAGTAGACCTTGTATCCAACATAAGTAATTTAAGAAATTTGGCTTTTAAACTCAATAATCTAAAACAGAACTTTGATGACTGTTAGCCAATCTTCTTTCTGGCTGGTTCTCTTATTGCTCACTCTTCTGCCTAGAGGTATAGTCAGCGCCGAGGTCTTGTCCTAAAATGAAGCGTGCTCTCCGAGCTCTAACTACTGTGAAAACACCAGTCTCACAAAGCTCAACTTAACATTAACATTTATTTTCCAAGCACACTATATATACAATAAAATACACACACGTGACCAGGCACTCCTGGTCAAATATAATAAAACCATTTACGCCGAGTAATAATAAATTAAACTCTAACATTCCTCCCCGAGTTGATGGGTCACATCAAGTTCCGGAAGGGCCATCGGAAGCAGCACCAGCCTCACCAAGGGTCTTCGGAGCACTCCAACTGGTGTCCGCACGGAAACAACCCGCACCAGGCCGTCCCTCCCAGGATATGTCTCCACCACTCTGCCCATAAGCCACCTTGCAGGGGGCATTCTTTCCTCTTTTATCAATACTAACGTATTGATGTCGACATTGGGAGAGATGGTCTTCCACTTAGTTCCATCATTAGCTAACACGGCAGCTAGTTCTTTTAATTGATCCTGAGCCAGATAGAAACGTGAACGTAACTGTCGTGCAGCTCCTACAAAACTTGTTCCTTGATCACTATACAGCCGAGTGCAGTGCCCTCTTCGCGCTACAAATCGCTTAAAAGCCGACATGATGGTGGGTGTAGAGGCATCTGGGACCAATTCAAGATGTACGGCTCGGGTCACAAAGCACACAAATAGACAGATGTAGCCCTTTTCAGTCCTTCGGCCTCTACCCTTGGACATTCGAAGGTTCACAGGTCCAGCATAATCTACACCACTTATTGAGAAGGGTTTACCCGGTGTTAATCTCTCCTTGGGTAAATCGCTCATTAGCTGGCCTTGAGTGACGCGATTGTATCGACAGAATGTCCTGCACTCTCGAATGCATCTTTTCAACTTATCTTTTACTCTCAGCATCCAATACTTCTGTCTCAATGTGGACAGCATCTGGTGCACACTTCCGTGCATAGTCCGCATATGAACCGCTTGAACAATCATCTGAGCCACCTTTCCTGATGAAGGCAATAGCGCAGGATGTTTTCGTTCATATGTCACAGATGGAGCCCATCTCAATCCACCGCCGACTCTAATGATTCCTTGATCGTCGAGGAACGGTGCTAACCATAAATCTTGCTTGTGCGCCTTACTGATCCTAAAGTGGTCAAACTTCTTAGCTCTTCCCTGAAATGCTGGAACTGAATTGATTGAAGTACTCTCCGATGAGCATTTCTCAGTTCAGCTGTTGTTAAGTGCGATTGATATCGCTCCGCGCTGTAGCGGCAAATATGGCAAAAACGTAATATCCAGGCCACCTTTCGTATATATCCATTAAAGGTCGAGCTCATCTCTCCGATGGCCACCAAGAAAGGTGCCTCGCTGAGGGCATGAACACTCAGGAGCTCAGTTTGACTTTGGTTCTCAAACACAGGAAGCTTTCTGGGCCATTCTGTTGATTCTGCTGATAACCAGGTAGGTCCTGTCCACCAGATGGAAGACCGTTTCAGCTCGGACCCCAGAATTCCTCGCCTGGCAATATCCGCTGGATTATCTCCTGTAGGAACACAGCGCCACTCCCTGACTTGTGGACAACTCTGAATCTCCGCGACACGATTGCCGATGAAAGTAGGGAGATTTCTAGACATAGTTCTTAACCAACTCAAGACTATGGTAGATTCGGACCAACAGGTAGAACTCTCCAGTTTGATATTCAATTCTTCCATTATATATTTCACTAGTCTGGTCAGCAGAAGAGCTGCGCACAATTCCAAGCGTGGAATTGACATCTTCCGCATGGGAGCCAACTTAGTCTTTGATGCCAACAGTCTTACACTGACTCCATCATCAGTGGGAATTCTTATGTAAACAGCTGCCGCATAGGCGTCTTTGGAGGCATCACCGAATCCATGCAACTGGGTATTCCTTCCGAGACCTAACCATCGGGGTATTCTCCAACTTCCTATGAAATTTAATTCCTTTCTAAACTTAGTCCATGTCTCAATCAATGATTCATCCATCGGATCATCCCAATGTAATCCCGTTATCCACAACCTTTGAACCCTTATTTTTCCTGTTACAAGGACAGGTGCCAACCATCTTAAGGGATCTTCTAACTTGGCGATGAAGGAAAGCATTTCGCTCGTGGTAGTCGCCGATGTCTTTTCCAACGACTGAACTTCATACAAGAAACAGTCTTCACTTTGGATCCATCCCAAACCCAATGTCCTTATAACATTGGACTATTCAAATGTAATCCCTTGTGCGCAATGTTCTCTCGCAAGGTTGCCCAAAATCGTCAGATCAATTTCTTTAGAATCTGTGGTTTCTAGGGCTTTGAAGGTGATTGAGGCCGGAGAGGGTTCGTTTCTTCCAGTGTCTACCTCTTCTAAGTCTATGCTGGATTCTTCTTGCTTCATGCAAACAGTTTGGAAGATATGGCTTTAAGGCTCTTTGTTTGAGCTCTTACCTCTACATCGCTCGAAGCCCCCACTCCAGAACCCTCCACATCAAGAGGCTCTGAAGGTTGAGAATCTTCAATTGCAGACTTTTCGTCAGAATCTTCCACTGCAATTTCTGGAACCTCTTGAGAACCTTGAGCTTTACCCTTTGAATAATCAGGATCCGATGCTGAGGCATCGTCTGCAGGCTTAGAGGTATCGTCTGAAGGCCCAGAGGTATCGTCTGAAGGCCCAGAGGTATCGTCCGAAGGCCTAGAGCAGTCATAGGATTCCGAAATCTTCTTTAGAGATCTCAAACCACTCAATATAATAGTCCTATAATCTACCGGATTCGTAATCCTTTCCAGTTTAGCACTTTTACCAGACTTTTCTGGACTTGTCTCCTGAATTAAGACTTTTCGCTGGAGAAGGCACTTGCCCCTTTGGAGAACTGGCCGGAGTATATAATATTGGCGTTACCACAGCTCCAGAAACAGTTTCCTTCGATACAAGTTGCATTTTATTGTTTGGAAGATATTTGCCAATTGAACCCTTTTCTATTGTTTCTCTGTTCACATAGGTGATCCGGATGGTACAACCCTGTTTAGAAAGCGTTTTACTTTCTCCAACCTTTGCATCATCATTCAACCATTTCCTTTTCTTCCGGATTTTGAGGTACCGGGCACTTAATTAAAATCATCCACAACCATTTCCTTCCCAAAAACCATCAGTTGTCCATCTTTTTCTTCCAAAGAAATCTGAGGTAGTCCCAATCATTTTTCTTAATGGCCATCAACCGGAAATATCTTTTCAGGTCGGCCAAAACCCCGAATTTATTCTCCCGAAGTTTTATCAAATTTATAAGTGTGATATTCTTGTAGCAGCTTACATTTTAATTGTTCATCATCTCTTTCAAATATTCTGCATATGGTGTCATACATTGATTTGGCATTTTCACAATGTATTATGTGTGTTAATATCGTCCTATCGATGCTCGAAATAATATATTTTTGGGCTTTAGCATCTTTTATTATCCATACGTTTTTTTCTTTTTCATCCTTTTGATCTTTAAAACACAATTTACCATTTATTATTTCAATTAAATAATTAGCTTTAAAAATAATGTTAATTTGAAAATTCCAAATATAAAAAATTTCAGAGTCTTTTAATTTATCTAAAATCGAACGGCTCCACAGTGTTTCCCAAAAGCTGCTGGATTGCCTGCCCGCTACCCAGACAGCTCTCTATAATCACCTCCTGGCCGTTCGGGCCCAGACGAAGAGCTCCCAATGAGCTTCCGTCTGGCTTCCATCAACGTCCGCGGGCTCGCCACTCGCGAGAGGAGCATTGAGCTCTGCCACTTCCTGAGACAACATCGCATAGACGTCGCCTTTGTCCAGGAGACCAACACCTCGTCCCTGGACACTATTCAAGATCTCTGCCTAGGCTACCTCGCCGCAGTCGTGCCTCCTACATCCATCAGGGGTTCGGGCCTCGCCTGCATCTTCGCCCCGGGGGTCGCAGTCCTGGGGCAGCGCATCCTGTGGCCCGGCCACATCTCCATTGTCTCCTCGACGTCCACGGCCAGGAAGTGAGCGTTATCAACTGCCACCTCTCTCATATTCCTCGCGAGCGGCACCAGCAGCTGCAGATCATCGCAGCCACCGCGGTCCAGGAGAACTCGTGGGTGTTGGGCGACCTCAACATCAACGAGGAAAGCACGAACGACACTGCATCCGGCTCGGTGGAGGCCCTCTCCGAGCTACTGGATCAGACAGCCCTCGTCGATGTGGCCATCCTCTTCGACGCCACTCACATTCCAACCAGAGTGGCCAGCTACGGGAGCCGTGTTGACGCCTCTCGTCTGGACAGGATCCTTCTCCCTTCGAGCTTCGCGGATCGTTTAGTCCAGTACAGTACCATCCACTACAGGCTATCGGACCATCGAGCTGTCCTTCTTCAGCTCGGAGTGCCTCCTTCACCTCGACAACCCTGCGTGGCTGCAATGCTACGCTCGGGGCTCGTTGTCGAGCATCTGGCAACGATCATCGAAAGAACCTCAACAGCAATCGCGGATATGACCGGCGAAGATCTGTGGAGAAGCTGGTCTTCAATCAAGACTGACCTGCTGGCAGAGGTGAGGTCCCTCAACGTCCCTCGCATCGCTGACAACGACCACATCGTCCGGGCCAGGCGGTTCCTGCAGGCCAGGCTCGAAGCTGCGTCGACGGAAGCGGACTATCCATCACTGCCGAACCTTGGCGCACCCTTCATGTGTGCCGGCCTGCAAGGACGAACTTCCGCGATGAAGAAGGAAACATCATCGAAGGCACGGAGTTACGACGCAAGGTCTATTCTATCCTACAACGCCGCTTCGCCAGCCAGTCGTGCGACTCCAACGCCGCTACTGAATTCATCCAGGGGACAACGACCCCCCTCATCCTCGAAGATGACGATCCCCTGCTCCGCCCCGAGATTTCCGCGACAGAGATCGCCACCGCCATCCGCCGCCTGCCGCTCGAAAGGGCCCCCGGATGGGACGACTTGCCCTGCGAGTTCTTCATGGCCTACGAGGACTTCTTTGTCAACGCTCTCAAGCGCGTCTACGAGGCCTCCCAACTCGGCGGGGTTTTGCCTACATCGACACGGCGCAGCACCATCTGCCTGATCCCCAAGTCTCACGGCAGCCCTGGACTTTGCGGCTACAGGCCTATCTCGCTCCCCACGACGGACTACCAGATCCTGGGCAATGTCCTCCTCAGGCGTCTGCGGCCCCATCTTCCGGTTCTGGTACCTCAGTGCCAGACCTATGCCGTTCCCGGTAGGTCCCCTTCTTGGAACATCTCGCGTGTGCGCGACGAGGTCGACGCGGCTGTGAGGACCGGCTCGCCGCTGGCCGTCATTTCCACCGACCTCGAGTCTGCCTTCGACACCCTAGACCGCGGCATCCTGGTGTCCCTGATGGTCTCGCTGCGGCTGCCACTAGTCTTCATCGGGTGGTTTCTCCTCCTCTATTCCAGAGCGGACGCGACAGTCCGAGCCGGAGGCCTCCACACCAAACCCTTCCAGCTTCCGAACGGTGTGAGACAGGGCTGCGCCATCAGCGCCACAATGTTCAGCCTCGCCACAAGCCCTCTCCTACGTTGCCTTTAGCAAGCACTCGGCCCTGGTAATGTCCTCGCCTACGCCGACGACATCGTCCTGCTCATCCGCAGTGAGGAACAGTTCGGCGTGGTGACCTCCATCTTCGAGAACTTCCGGCGCGCCTCCGGCATAAAGGGAAATTTCATCAAGAGCAAAGGTCTATGGTGCGGCCCCTGGCGTGCCCGCAACGACACTCCACTCGGCATCTCCTGATCGTCGGTGGAACTGAAGGTGTTGGGCTGCAATGTGACGCCAGGAAATCAAAACCCAGCCCAAGAAAGACATATCCTGGTCCTGCTCGAAGCTGCTATAACGAGGTGGTCCCCCTACACCCGCGGCCTCTCTCTCGTCGGCCGGGCCAGAGCGGCCAACTCCTTGGTTCTCTCCTCGGTGGTCCATCACATCCACGGCTACCTGCCTACCGACCGTACTATCCACAAGATCCAGCCACGTCTTGCGCGGTTCATCTGGGGGCCGGAGCGCACCGCCTGGTTTCCTGGTAGCGTCCTGGCGAGACCTGTCTCTCTTGGAGGATTCGGCCTCATCGACATCGAGACCCAGCTGCGGCTGTCGTGCTTCAAGGGCGTGCAGGCCGCACTGCGTGGAAACCGTAATGCCTACTCTTGGCTGGTCGAGAGCGATGCGTGGCTATATCCACCTCCATCCGGGTCCTGGCTCTCGCCACGGCGTCTCCGGCTTCTTAAGATCTGGGAGGCGGTCACTGACATCTTCACGCTAGACCACTCTGTGCTTACACCACATCAACTCCTGAACCTCCCCATCATAGGTGGCTGCCGCCTTCTCCAGCCACCCGACCTTCTCGCTCCTACCCGGTGGGTCAATGCCTGCATTAGGGACTTCGCTGGCCCTGCCCCTCCCCTCACTCGGCCTACGCGCTGCGTCCTGGCTGACGCCGCGTCGCTGACCAGCTTCTGCCGTCGTCTTATCGACGAAAATCTACGCGGGACCTACCGAGTAAACACCATCGGCCAGGCCGTAGCCGTTCTTGCGAGTCATCACCCGAACTGCCCGTCGCATCTTAGAGCGTCCACGCCTGACTGCCCTGCCCATCATCCAGTTCGCTAGAAGGTGGGAGGAAAATATAAACCTAGCCACCAACATCGGCTGGTCGTCGCTCCGGCGCTGCGCCTTCTCCGGGCACAACGCGGACGTGGCAGTGAGGCTAGCTTTGCACGCCCTGCCCCATCCAGCCCATCCAGCATCGGCACATCAGTCTTGCATCGCCTGTGGGTCCGGCGACCTGTCGCTGGTTCACAGGTACTGGTCCTGCCGCTACATCAGGCCTCTCATCAGGGAGGCATTTACCATCATCGGGCGGCCCCCTGACTTGCAGGGCTGGGTCTTCGGGCATGGCCTAGACGATGACGCCCTGGCCATCCTGACGTCTGCCAAGACGCGCATCTATAGGCACTTCCTCGGCGCGGAACTGAGGAGTGTACAAGAAGACCCCCTCCTTGTCTGGAGGAGGACCCTCTCAAGGTGGGGAAGCCTTCCTTGCTGAAGATATTTGTATATATATTCCCCTACACTTTATATGCCCATTTACTCTTTTATATTTTCTCCTTTGTAAAATTTGATTGAAAGAATCAATAAAATTGTTTAATTTGTAATTTGTCTCTCTCTCTCTCTCTCTTCCATAACAGCAGCCATTTTTATTTTTACAATTTTAGATTTTAACTTATAACCACGCTTTATCCTGCCACTGTTAGAATGGTTTTATTTTATTTTAGAAATTAATACATACGATTGTAGTAATTGAAAATAGTTTTATTAAAAAATTAACAGAACAAAACAAAAGGTTTAACTTATACCTTAGTGTTATTTACATTCTTAATTTTACAGCAGTGTGACAAGATATATATTTTAAAACATTTTAAAAGAAATAATTATTAATTAATCTATATTAATAAAATGGAAATTTCATAAGTGTTGTTCGCTAAAAACTTTCGTTACAATGCATCAATTTCAACCAAATTTTCAACATTTATGTAAAACGAGATGGAGCAGGTTTTGCTTAACACCAAAATATATTTCCTAACATTAACATGCGTAACTTCGGTGTTATCGATTAAATACAAAAAAAAAAAAAATCAACAGAGTTAATTTTATCTATATATATAAAAATGAATGTATGTGTGTGTGTCTGTTTGTTTGTTTGTTTGTCCTTTATGCCTGACCAAACCACTCATTGGATCGCCATGAAACTTTGGGAAGTTATTTAGTATAGTACTGGGAAGGTTTCTAGCAAATAAAATTTTTTAAATAACTTTTCGCCTAGAAATAATCAAGATAAATATTCTAATTTATCTGTTATAATTCAACAATCTGCTCTAAATATTATCATGATGATACGATGATTTTGTAATGTAGAAAATTAGGAAAGACAAAATTCAGGATGACACGGCAATTTATTTGAGACAAGAATAATGATACAATTCAAAGGCAAGATACTATTCCTTTAACTTCCAATTACCGAGGGAACCAATTAATATTGATTTTATTCAACTTATCGAGTATTTTTCAAGGGACCGGAACAAATGTTCACTTTATCGAGAGATTCGTTAAACACCTTTACTCAGGTAAAACCGGGCGCGAAGCCGGGTACATCCATACAAGAATAATGATACAATTCAAAGGCAAGATACTATTCTTTTAACTTCCAATTACCGAGGGAACCAATTAATATTGATTTTATTCAACTTATCGAGTATTTTTCAAGGGACCGGAAAAAATGTTCACTTTATCGAGAGATTCGTTAGGCAAACTTTTACTCGGGTAAAACCCGGTGAAGCCGGTTGTTGTTGTTGTTGAGACTAATTGGCCATAAGAGAATGGTCTTCTAGTCCGTCAACTGACTGGCACCAAGCAGACCGATCAAGATGCACCGCGGCGATGAACCAAGCCAGCGGCGAGCCACCAGTGCTGCAACGCAGGTGAGTGTCCCCGGGTAAGGGAGTGAGAGAAGAAGGTGCAAAAGAGCTGAAAGGGGAAAGAAAAATAAAGTAACAATAGTAATAATAATAGTAATTAAATAAATCGAAGAGAGAGAGGAAGGGAAGTTAGAGAGAAAAAAAATTAATGATAAAAATAATAGAGAAAAGGCGAAAAAAAAAAAAAATTAAATGTGCATGTGAGACAAATGATGGTCTATGGGGAACAAAAAGAAAATTGTCCTATATCTGGTGGGAGTGCCCATGATTAAACTGTTGAAACTATTGAAAATAAGAGAACCAAATCAAAAAATGGTAAATTTAAATTAAAATTTAAAAAATTCACGGCGGCCAGCCAATGAAAATGAGCGGCCGTCGAGCCACATGACCCAGCGGTGACGTCGCGCGATTAGTCGACCAATCAGAGAGCGGCGTCCAATTCCGGCCAAGCTCTCTAGCTCTTGGGTAACTAGAGACGGCCCTGTCGAAATCCGTCCGCCCAAGAATGGCAGACCAAAGAGTTTGACCTCACACGCACCAAGTGCATGCACGCAGAAACTGGTAACAGTACCAACACGTGATTAGGAAGAAACAGAGTCAGAAGCCTCCTCTGAATCCTCCTCGCGGATCCGTGGTTTCAATCTGTCACTAGCCAGGAGAAAATCAACGCAGGCATGCCAGGTTGATTTACTGTGGATGAAGTCGCGGAGTGATCTTGGCGTATGACGAAGTTCCTTTCCAGCGATAAATAGCAGGCGAGTTCTAAGGGAATCGAGACTGTCACACTCGAGCAAAATATGTTCAAGAGTCTCCTCCGCCCCAGAGTCGCAGTAGGGACAAGTGGGATCGTCAATAAATCCCATTTTGTGGGAAAAGCTGTCTGTCCAAGTGTGTCCGGACAGCAAACCTACAACAGCGTGCACGCTGGGAACAATGAACGCGTACTTTTTGTCTAGAAGACTCATTGGAGTGAGGCCAAAGCGGGTGCAGATGGGGCGAGTGGTGGAGCTGAATCTGCTCTGCCAAGCCGCCCACGCCAGTTTGCGCGCTGTGGATTCTAGTTTCGACAGCGGCGCGCGGTAGCAGCTCGGGAGGTCAGATCCAGCGCCGGACTTCGCGAGCGCATCTGCAACGTCGTTGCCGACGATCCCGCTGTGACCTTTGATCCAGCGAATGGAACATCTATTCCCATTGCGGTTCAGTTGTGAAATCAACAGCAGAGCCCTGTTAATCAGGAAGTTGCCTGTCCTGCAGTTAAGGACTGAGTTCACAACCGAAATATTGTCCAGGAGAACCTCAACAGTGGTATCAATGGGGAGCTCCGAAGCGTTCTCAAGTGCTTTGATCAAACCAAATGCTTCAGCTTGGAAAACTGAACAGTAACGTGACAAAGGATAACAGACACGCAATTCATGAAAGTTGTCATTCACACACACTCTATATAAACCTGCGCCAACTCCATCATTGGTCTTGGAGCCGTCTGTATAGTAGGTGACCTCGGGTGGTAGTTCAGGAATATTGCTGGGAAGGAATAGGAAAGGTGGATAAGGCAGAGGTTGAGGAGATGGGGGAGGTTCAACCGGAAATTCAGCATCCACGTAACCATATTTTTTAAGATACAGTTGCGTTTTGACATCAATTTCCAGGTCAAGAGGGAGAACACGAGATAAGGTGATAAGAGAGGAGTTGTTTGTTGTTCTAAAAGCACGACAAGCTAAGATAAGGAAAAAACGTTGCGTGCTTAATAAGAGCTTTCTGGAGCGTTCAAAAAGATTAGGAAACCATACTGGGGAGGCGTAAGCCACCACGGGAATAACAACCTGCAAGTACAGCATTCTCAAGGCTCGGAATCCAAAACCGAAGTTGAAGTTAGCGGCTGCTGACAGGCGCGGTAGCATGCCGCGGACTTTGGAGCAGACCTCAGCAACGTGCTCGTGGAAAGTCAAACGGTTGTCGAACCTCACACCAAGCACCCTGATGGAGTCGCACCATTGAACGACCTGGCCATTGCTGACCAGATCGCGTCGCAGCACCCTAATGCGCCCGAGAGGTTTTTGCACAAACACAATTTGCTCACACTGAGCTCAAGTTTATGTAATCCACACCAGTCAGAGATCAAATCGATGGCGTGTTGTGCCTTAGACAGTTGACCGTGCCTCAATCCCGAGATCACAACAACTAGTCGTCTGCGTAGGCCTGTGGAAATACACTATTCTTGTACCCAAGTGTGAGCAATTCATCAAAGACGATATTCCAGAGGAAGGGCCCGAGAACTGAACCTTGTGGACAACCTTTGGAAACGCGTCTAGTGACAGTGCATCCATTTACAGACAGTCTGACAGAGCGATGGGCCAAGAACGAGCGAATTAAATCGTGAACGTTCTTGGGACAGTCGCTTTTACGCAGGGCCCGCAATATACTGGAGTGCAGTACATTATCAAAGGCACCTTTGACATCAAAAGATAGAAGAATAGCAGATTTAAATAAGTCTAGCGACCGGGAGAGGGTATTTTTTAATTTTAAGAGTGCGGCAATAGTTGATTTACAGGGTCTGAAACCGAACTGGTTTGGCTGGGCTTTACACATTCTCTCAGCCCTCCACGACAGCCTAGCCAGGATTAGACGCTCGAGAATTTTACCTAGACTAGGCAGCATCGTGATAGGCCTGTGAGACGCGAGAAAGTCCTCACCACCTTTTTTGGGGATCAAAATTACATCGCCCAATTTCCAGGGAGCTGGAAAGTGGCCAGTCACAAGACACCTGTTAAAAATTTTCAGAAAAAACGGCCGGAATTTTTTAATTAACTTAACACAAAGAACAGGTGGCATGCCATCACTGCCTGGGGAAGAAGATAAGCGAACCTTATCCGCGGCCAGCTGCAACTCGACTTCTGAGAACGGGATCGTTATCAGAAATTGACTGCAAGGCTCTATGTAAATTACTATGTCCTAACATGGAATCGGGCGGGACTCGGCCGAAATAGTGCTGTAATACGTGATCTAAGGTGTCCCGCTGACTGTCAGTGAAGCCGGCGCCTACCGAGAGGGAGGAGAGAGGTTTTTTCTGTGCTTTCCTCTGATGAATTGGTAAATACCGCCCCAAGGGTTGACTTCGCACTGCGAACAGATTCTTCTCCACTCCTCCTGCTTAGCTTTTCTGATCGTAGCACGAAATCTGTTATAAAGCTTTTTGTGAAAGACTTTTAACACACCTCTGACGGCTCCGCGGGCGCGTCTCCACGCACGCTCGGCCTTCAAAGTAGCCCTTTGGAGCGGATTAAACTCCGGTTTCCACCAAGATGCATTTTTTATTTTGCCAGGTTTATTTGGCTTGGAAGGAATGGTCTGTATGCATGAATGAAACACTTCGTCACTAAGTAATGTAATAACATTATCTAGTTGAAGCGTGTCACTCACGCTATCTAACAAAAACTCTAGATGAAAAATTTTTTTTTTAAAGTGTGAAAAAAAAAATTCCCAGTCGGCGCGGCCAAAGCTGAAGTTTACTTCGCTAAAGCTATTTGGAATGACTTTATTATTATTGCTATTGGATGGGGGATCGAAATTGATGCTAAAAACGAGGCGTTTATGATCAGATAAAGCCTGGTTGATCGCGTTCCAATCAGCGATCCCGTCAACGAGGCCAGCAGAACAGCAGGTCACATCAATGGAAGAGGACGAGTTACGTTCCTCCCACGTGATTGTACCGTGCTCGTTGACCACATGGAGCAGGTTGGCATCAAGGAAATTCTCAACAGTTTCTCTTTTAGTGCAGGTTGAGCTAAGCAACCGCGCTTTATCTGACCATCTGTAAGATTCAATATTTAAATCGCCGCAGAAAATTACCTCGTGATAATTGATAGATTTGAGAGAGATGTCTATCCTATCTAAAAGATCGCTAACACAACATGATGGCGAAAGATACACAGAACATAGGAGGATGGACAAGTTGTTGACTTCACACAGGACAAATGGGACAAATGGATGAACTTCAGGCTCGGATTTGCCATTATCACCGCAGCTCCCAGTTTGTTTGCATCAATAGAGCCATGGCAGATTCTCTCAGAGGGAACTGGAATGGATGGTAGACTGCCCTTTGCAACTGGGAGCTCTTGTAATAATAGCACATCCGTGTTTTCGTTGAAACATTCATTCCACAAGGAGGACAAACAATAAGGTGAGCGTCTTACATTTGCTTGAACACACTTGAGCACGTTCATCGCACCATTGAACTAATAAATTGCTCCTGGGCGTCCCGCATGTGCTTGCACGCCATTGAGTTAGCGCTGTGCTTGCCACCGCATCTGTGGCATTTCAGCGCGGCCTTGTTGTCACAGGCCTCGGTCAGATGTGCCCCAGTGCAGTAGCCGCATTTGGCCGCCTTGGTACACTTCTTTCCGTTTTTGTGGGTCCTGTGTTCCAGGTTGCCACAGACACCGCAGGGAAAGACACGCTTAGCCCTTGCGAGTCTCAGGGAGAGGTAATCTAGAGTGAGCCTACCGCGCCCGAGCAGGGCAGTCTCAATTACCTTATTCACCTCAATTATCGCGGTGGAGGAGGAACCCTCTTTTCTAATCAGTTTTACCATCCTGATGTCGTCAGCGCTTTTCAGCAGCTTTTCGACAGCGGGATGGCATCTGATGTCAGCCACAAGCTGCTCCTCGGTTTTCTCTCCAGGAATACCAAAGATCGCAAGCCTGGGCTTGAATGTTGGGTTCGTTTGGACTTTAAGGCCGCCAATATTGGCGGTCTTGACGTTGTCAACAAACCTCTTTTTTTCAGAGGGATTTGTGAAGTGGAGGACCAGTTTTTTGTCCCCACCAGTCACTGCGGCGACATCCAGGTTTTTCAAACCGGGAGTCTGAGCGATTTTCGCCCTTAGCTCCTTGACAGAGAGATCATCGGAGGTCAACTTTACATGATTGGCACTGTTACGCAGAGTCTGCGCGTAGCTGGGCCGAGATGGCTTGGTCGGCTTAGCACTGTCATTGACTGGCGGCGTGGTTTTAGTCACAGAGGGTGGATTGGGAGCAGAAATGGCAGCGGGTTTTGCTGCGGGAGCGGAGATGATCGCGGGAGCGGGAATAGCTGCGGTAGCGGCCTTGAGCTTTTTTTCAAAAGCCTCTCGGAGTTCCTCCGTCTTTAGGTTGCATGCCTTGAGTTTGTCAGATAATATCCCATACACAGTATTCTGGAGTTTCTTCATCATGCCGTCAATACAATCGAACGTGGTACCATATTCACCACAACCTGGTTCCTTCTTCAGGACTGCACCTATTTGCCCATAGACCACGGTGAGACAGTCAGAGAAGCAGGAGCGTATCTCTTCCCACCCTTCCCAAAAAGCCTGGTTGGTATCAAGTGGCCTTACAGGAGTAGGAGAAGAAGGAGAAACCCTGGGAAACTCACCATTTGGGATTGGCTCCGTGGTCACAAGCTCGGCCCAGTGCCAGGAGGGTCCGTCGATCGAGCGTCGCTTTTTTTAAGTTTAGCTGCGTCACTCTATCCAGCCAGAGAGGGTCCATATTGCCCGAGGGAGGATCCGGGGAGCCTCGCGCGTAAGCATGGTCGTCAAAGGAGGCCATCTTGATTTAAAAAAAAATTTTCTCTATTTGGAAAAAAAAAAAAAATTAATTAATCAATTTCAAGAAGGAACTAATGTCATCGTTGTCTTCAAAATATTGCCACGTGTAAAATTTGAAATTTTACAATTATTGCACACGTGCTGAATTTGAAAAATATACTTTTACTGGCCGAGATTTTGAAAATAATTAACACGTTCTTAATGTTAATCAATCTGTGCATTGAGGGGCTCATATATACTTCCCGGTGAAGCCGGGTACGTCCGCTAGTTTATATATAAATACAAAAAAAAATTCAACAGAGTTAATTTTTTTTACATACTAGCTAATAAGAGGGGTGGTCCGATGCCTCGGGAACCAATTCTCGATACTAGCTAATAATCTCAATCTAAAAAAATATTCAAAACAAGCAATTTTAAGATAACACCATATGTAAAACAGTCGGGAAAACAACAACGATATTACATCTTTCTCACATATTCACACACAATCTTGATTAATAATTAAAACTAATCTTTAACATTGTTTATTATACTTCATAATATATAATATTCGTTAGGCAAACTTTCACTCGGATAAAACCTGGGCGCAGCCGGGTACACATCCGCTAGTATTTTATAAAATATTAAAGTCTAAAATTGAATTCATATATTCAACAAAAAATATCTTTTTAAAATAAAAATGTTATTATTAAAGTGTAAAATGTTGCCTTAAAATTGCAAAACCTATATTAGGTTAAATATTCATTCATATTTATTCAGAACAAATTATTGACAATTTTTATTTTTAAAGAAATTTTTTAAAATATCATTATTAAGATTTTTTATAAAATAATATAAATTTTCGTTGAGTGTTTATCAAAATCTGTGAAAAAAAAAACGAAAAATGTCTTGGATTTTATTGTTGTTGTTTAGTATCGCTTCTTTGAAATTTCTATAATTTTGCTGTAAGTGTTTATTTAAAAGTAATGACAAATTTTTTAAATCATTAACCGAACACTATTACAGGTACGTTGTATATGTGATTCTCAATTTTAAGATAATAAAAGTACGGCACATTTTGTTGAAATATGTACAGAACACAAAACTAGTTTAACCCTTGCTGATCAAAACAGATCAAAAATTATATCTCTAAAAGTCAGCAAAATGATAAAAATATATTAAAATTTGAATATATTTCATTTCTGACACTTTGCACAATATTTTTCAGGATCAATAAGCATTTATTATAAATTAGATAATAAAAGGCATATATAAAGGCATAAGCCGAATTGCTGTAATGCAAGTGAAATGTATTGACGCAAATATCCCTGAGTTTGGGATATCGCGTTTCATGATGTTAATAAAGTAATAAAAGGCATATATTGGATTAAATAAAAATAAATGCATAAAAATGGCAAAATAAATATTTTATTTAATCCAATATGTGCCTTTTATTATCTAATGAATTATGTATGGATTGCTCTATTTTCAAAACAATTTATTATAAATATTTAATATATTTTATATAACTTTTTAAATATATACTACTTTGATTTCACACACAATGTGTTATATATTTGCATTATTCCTACTATAGCAACTAGATATATATCTAATTCCTCAATTAAAAAGACACATATTTAAGGATTGCTCTATTTTCAAAACCATATCTAATTCTATTTTAAAACATATTTAAGGATCACATAGGCATTTAGAGAATTAATTAACAATGAATAAATACTCTTTTCAAACTTTTTTTAATACCTAATTAAAAGATAAATCAAAAAGTGAAAGAGAAAATATTCATTTTTGTATTATCATAACATTAAAAAACAAGTTATCAATCCTCTCTGTTCTTTGACTGTAACACTAATGGACTTTAAAAGAAAGCCAATTTAATATGATGATATATTATTTACACATATACAGTAAAACCCCTCTATAGTGAACCCCAATGGGACAGAGCTTTTGGTTCACTATAGCCACGGTTTGGCCATTTTTTTTACTTTTCAAAATTTTTAGACCTTATAATTAAAGGAATTGGAAGAGGCTGCCTCTTAATAGAGGTGTTGGAGCTTGGATCCTCACAGTATTAGCTTGGAATTCCGTGTAGCTCCTTAACCTTTGTTTTTGATGTTGACAATCTTTCGGCAGAGCTTAATTTGGACTGTAGTTTTCACTTCTATCTGCGGATTGACTACTGAGATATTAACCTGTCTAATTGCGATGTAGTAACAAGCGAATCACCACACAGCCTCACGGCGTTTTTTGCTAACACACTAACTTTATTCAATCATCCACTCTTTTTATATACATATATATTTACATAATCAAAAGAAAGAAAGAAGAATTTACATTATTGTAAATCAATGCAGCCTAGCTAGTGATTTACATAACAAGGCACAAACATACTCCCCCCCACCGCTGAACTTCAGTTCAGATCTCGATGCGCAAAGGGAAGAGGAGCCAACTTGGTGATTGGTCTTCTAAAAACCCCTCCGGCTGTCCTGACGAGTGCGACTCGCACCATTTTGTCGCTCCCTGGAAACACTTCAATTATTCTTCCCAGCCGCCATCGCATTGGTGGAGTCCCATCTTCCTTTATTAAGACCAGTTGATCTACCTCTAGATTTAATTTCTTTTGCCTCCATTTTCCTTTTGTTGTAAAGAATTAATGTATTCTCCGGACCATCTTTTCCAAAAGGAATTTCTTAGTTTTTGCACTAGACTCCACCTCGATGTTAAATTAATTTGGTCCTTAGAAGTTGGTTCTGGTATATCAATCATGGACGTACCAATCAGGAAATGCCCGGGTGTCAATGCTTGAAGATCATTCGGGTCTGAACTTGACTCTACGAGCGGCCGACTGTTCAAGAATGCCTCGATCTGGCAAAGTAAAGTCGTAAATTCCTCCGGGTTCATCAGCGATGTCCTGCCAGCTCTGATTATATGGCCTTTGACACTCTTTATATTGGCCTCCCATAGGCCTCCAAAGTGTGGCGCGGATGGCGGTATAAAGTGCCACGTAATTAATTCTTCTGAGATAAATATATATATATATATAATATATATAATATATTCTCTAGTTTCCATTGCATTAATTATTTCAAACTGCTCTCTTAGAACTCTTTGAGTGCCTTTAAAATTTGTTCCATTATCTGAATAAATGTCTGACGGCTTTCCTCTTCTTGAAATGAATCGTCTTAGGGCTGCTACAAAGGAGTTCATAGAGAGGCTAGTCACCATCTCAAGATGGACTGCCTTACAGCAAAGCAGACAAACAATACGACATATGCTTTAATCACGCTTTTGGACCTGATCAAGCTGGGTCTCAGACCGAATGGACCCGCTATGTCTATCCCGGTTTTAAGGAAAGGTCTAGAAGGGTTCACTCTATCAGGCGGCAAGTTTCCCATTATTTGCTCGACTGTTCGAGCTCTGAGTTTAAAACAGATCAGGCAATTTTTGACTACCCGTCTTACTATTTCTCGGCCTCCCAGTATCCAATACTTATTTCGTATTAGCGATAAAACCAAGTGAGGGCCCGCATGGAGATATCTTTGATGATATTCTTGTATGATTAACCTGGTGATATGGTGTTTTTTAGGCAAGATCATAGGATGTTTCTGGTTGGATGACAAGTTAGACCTCTGAAGGCGCCCTCCAACCCTAAGTAGGCCCTCGTTGTCCAAAAATGGCCCTAAATCCAAGATTCGATTTTTATTTGGAAGCTGAATATGATCATTTAACGATTGAATTTCATGAAGAAATTCGGAACATTGTACTAGCTTGACAATCATCATTATAGCACGATTCATCTCAGCTGTTGTCAAGGGACCATATACTCTTTCCTTACCTGCTGTTGGCAATTTGCTCCAAATCTTAGACACCAAGCTGTGACTCTTTTTAGTCTTGTGAAGGACGAGTATTTCAGAAAGTATTCTGGAACGCTTGTTGTCTGGAGATGGCAGAATGCCACAACCTCTTCTTGCTTTTGAATTTGAAGATCACTGTTCGAGTTCTCCCAAATTCGCTCAACATAGTCATCTTTCAACCATGAGGGTCCTTGCCACCAAAGTTCATGTTTTATCAGTGCCGCGGCTTTAGACCTCTCGACGCACAATCGGCTGGATTATCCTTTCCAGACACGTGGCCCCAGTACTTTAATTCTGTCAACTGCTGTATTTTCATAACTCGATGACTTATAAATTTCTTCCATCTATAATAGGATCCGATTTTATCCAGCAAAGTGCTATCTGAGAATCAGTCCATAGATGAACTTCATAGTGGCAATTTAATTGATTCTACAATAGACCTTTAAAGCTGTGATAATAGAAGAGCAGCACATGACTCCAATCTCGGAAGTGTACAAGGTTTGCAGGGGGCGACTCTTGTCTTCGCCGCAATTAGTGATATCCCAACTTGTCCTTCAATAGTTTTCGATTTTAGATAGCAAACCGCTGAATATGCCATGCTCGAAGCATCGCAGAATCCGTGAAGTTGGATATTCCTACTATTTTGATCCATTAAAATATATCTGGGGATTTCTAACTCAGTCAGCACACTCATTTCGTCACAAAAAGAGTTCCACCTTGCTCTCCACCTTTCTGACATGGGCTCGTCCCAACTTAACTTTTCCTTCCATAGTTCTTGCATCATAATTTTCAAGGCGACTGTAAGGGGTGAAAGGAAGCCCAATGGATCAAATATCCTAGCAATGTTGGACAAATAACTCTTGTTGTTATTTTTTTTACTTCACCAGGGTTATTTATATTGATCCTGAAAGCGTCCCGTGAATTATCCCAAAAAATTCCTAAAACTCTTGACGAAGCGCCAACACCCAATTCAGTCTCAGTTTCATCCATTTGGGACACAAGTTCATGGCAATTGGATTTCCATTTTTAATCTCGAAACTTCCCTTTGACATCAGACCTACCATTTGCTTTATCAACTCCTCGCCTTCCTGTTTTGAGGATACTCCCGTTAAGAGATCGTCCACATAGAAATCACTCATTACGACCCTTGAAGCCGTTGGAAACTCTTCACATTCATCCCTGGCCAGCTGTTGTATTGTCCTAATAGCCAAAAAGGGAGCAGATGTAGTCCCGTATGTTACTGTCAACAACCTATAATCTTCTACCGGTTGTTCGGGTGTTTGTCTCCATAATATCCTTTGGTAATCTGCATCCTCTGGGTGAATTCTCACTTGTCTGAACATCTTTTCTATATCAGCAATAATCGCAATTGGATGTGCTCTGAATCCCGTCAGGATGACAAATATATCCCTTTGGTTCTTTGGTCCGGTTTCCAATATTTGGTTCAATGAGGTACCAGAATCAGTTTTTGCCGATGCATCAAAGACCACTCTTAATTTTGTAGTTGTAGATTGTTCTCTTTCTACTCCATGATGCGGCATGTAATAACATGTTGATGGGTCTCTGATTATCTCCTTAAATGGCACTAGCTCCATGTGACCCAATGCCTCTTATTCCCTCATGAACTCTTTGTACTGTTTATAGACCCTTGGGGTTTTCAACAGTCTTCGTTCCAATGCTAGAAACCGAGCCAAGGCTTTCTCTCTTGACTGTCCGAGCAGAGAGGGCTTTTCTTTGAACAGTAATTTCACACTATATCTTCCTTGGCATTCTCTGGAATAGGTTTTCATGTAATAAGTCTCGTAATTTTCTTTCTGGATTCTGGTCTTGCAATGACGGTACTGACTCCAATTCCCAGAAATCTCTAACCAGACCATCTAATTCTGATGTTTTTTGAACCGTGAAGCTACAAGGTCCACCTATATAGTTCGACGAGAGAGAGCTGTCTACTTTGCCCATTAGAATCCAACCGAGCCTTGAATTCATTGCTATAGGCTGGTTTCTTCCCAGCAATTTTTTCTCTCCATGCATCAGATATGCATACATATCCGCACCTAGAATAACGTCGATAGGCGCTGAAATATGAAACAGAGGGTCTGCCAACTCAAAGTCTCTCATGATCCAGGTCGGTTCTGCCCATTTTGAAGTTTGGAATTTCAGCTGTTAAGACTTCCATTACTAGAGCATTCGTTTCATAAATTTCAGATCTATAAATCGATTTTAATTTCAAGCTAACAGATATAGATGACCCCTGGACTGGATTATTTCCAATACCCCTTAGTGCTCGGCAGATCAGCTGTGCACCGCTTTCACCTTCCACAATTATTTGAGCTGTCGCAAGGAGCACTTGATTGATGGTCTCGTTTCCTTGTTCAACACTGGTATTGTTGACCTCACCTACAGGTGTACAAATCTGGGGCTTCGCATCCTTCTGGGCTTTGGTTGCCTCTGTCAGGACCATGGAGCAATGTATGGTGCCTTTTTTCGCACTTCTTGCAAGGTCCTTGGTAACAAGTATTTCTTGCATGACCTTTTTTTAGACAGTTGTAGCACATTTTGTTTTGCTTGACAAATTCCCATTTTTGTTCAATAGGCATTGTACTAAATGTAGTACAGTTGTAAATTTTATGACCTGCTTTGCATGCTATACATATTTGAGCATTTGTGTTAATCGTAGTGTGTACATTTGCATAGTCCCTTTGAATCTCATTTTCCTTTCTTTGGTATTCCCTTGATCCCTGTGGCAGACTTCTACTTTGTCTCTCAAGAAACATAATGAAGTTCTCATAGAAGGAAATGATCTCTCATCTTGGGTCAACTCCCACTGTCACTTCATATCCTCATCGATTCTGTTCCTCAAGAACTGTACCAATATTACGTCTACCAACTCATTTCTTTGCAATCCGAGGGATCCTAGATTGCGTACAGACTCGTTACATGTATCCAGGAGTTCCCTTAGGGCCTTTGTTGATGGATTCTTCATTTGCTTAATCTTGAAGATTTTGTTCAGTTGCGCATAAGCCAACTCTCTTTGGTTGTCGTATCTGGATACTAGAGTATCCCATGCCTGCTTGTAGCTTTCTGATAACACTGGGAACCCACATATCAGTCTGGCTGCTTCTCCCTTTACTGCGGAGCCCAAATATTGCAGCTTTTGTAGATCATCTAATCCTGGATTTTGATCTATGACCATTCCGAATACCTCCTTGAAATTGAACCAAGAGTTCGCATCTCCATAGAAGTGAGGCAACTCGAACTTGGGCAATTTCACTGTTTCGAGGCCTTTTGCTTGTTTGGTATCAGCTGTACTTTGTATTCCTTCTAATGCACGCCTAAGCTTTAATTCCAGTTTCTCCATTTTATCTTGAATTGTTTCACAACCCTCGAATTCCTTTTCTTCATCTACTTCCTCCTGTTCAAATAACTCGTCAAATAAGATATTTGTTTTCATTTTTATTTCTAATACACCTTCATATATCAGCTTTAATTTATGGAGATCTCCTCCCGCTATTTCTTCATCTACTGATGCCAGGTATTTATCCATTCGTCTTATCTGGAAACGGATCTTGACCTTTAGGCCTTTGATTGCCTTCGACATATTTTCAGTTTTGAAGGTTCTTTCTCAGTAGAATCACGCTCTTGCTCTTTATACGGCTCGATAAGGACCATATGTTGGAGCTTGGATCCTCACAGTATTAGCTTGGAATTCCGTGTAGCTCCTTAACCTTTGTTTTTGATGTTGACAATCTTTCGGCAGAGCTTAATTTGGACTGTAGTTTTCACTTCTATCTGCGGATTGACTACTGAGATATTAACCTGTCTAATTGCGATGTAGTAACAAGCGAATCACCACACAGCCTAACGGCGTTTTTGCTAACACACTAACTTTATTCAATCATCCACTCTTTTATATACATATATATTTACATAATCAAAAGAAAGAAAGAAGAATTTACATTATTGTAAATCAATGCAGCCTAGCTAGTGATTTACATAACTAGGCGCAAACAAGAGGTCACTTTGGTTTAATTCCCTTAATTTACCTATTTCCTTACATTAATACTGAATAATAAAATAAATTATTTGATGATAGGTTCTTATCATTAGCATGCATGTACCTCTATGTCTAATTTCAAAATCAAGACAAATCCTAGGCAAAGTTTTATTAAATATATATTCAAAGGTACAAAATGATTTTAAAACATCTTTATCACTTTATATAATACAATGTTTACATGAAAATATGGCTCTAATTCCTTGTTGCTACAAAGCACTCTTCAAGCATTGCACCTTTCAAATAAAGTTAATGTGTTTTTCTTCTATTTCATGTTTTCACATGTTCTTCTTAAGTCTAGATTTGCTTTTGTTTTGAACCTGTCATGCAAACCATTGCTGGCCTTAAAATGGCCATAGTTCATGGCATAAAAAATAAATTTGGTTGCATCACGGGCCCCCCGTTTATTTGGACTTTTTTTTAGCCCTAACACCTACGATCGCGGCAAAAGTTGGGGTTAATTCCTCTTTGTAAACAATTTTAATAGCCTTCTATTTTACATTATATAAAATAGAATATTATATTCTACTAGCGGATGTACCTGGCTTCGCCCGGGTTTTACCCGAGTAAAGGTTTGTCTAACGAAAATTTGTTAAAACAATTCTCTATAAACATATAAAAAAATAATAGATATATTTTGATAATTTGAAACTCGTAAATTTGAATCTCTCGATAAAGTGATCATTTTAACCCCCGGTCCCTGTGTGCCGTGTCATCCTGAATTTTGTATTTCCTAATTTTCTACATTACAAAATAATCGTTTTATCTAGTGAACATTTTTTCCCGGACCTTTACTCGGGTAAAACCGAAAAAATGATCACTTAATCGAGAGATTCAAAGTTACGAGTTTCAAATTATCGAAATCAACTTATCAAGTATTTTTTAAGGGACCGGGAAAAAATGTTCACTAGATAAAACGATTATTTTGTAATGTAGAAAATTAGGAAATACAAATTTCAGGATGACACGGCACACAGGGACCGGGAAAAAATGATCACTTTATCGAGAAATTCAAATTTACGAGTTTCAAATTAATAAAATATATCTTTTTTTTTATATGTTTATAGAGAATTGTTTTAACAAATGTTCGTTATACAAACCTTTACTTGGGTAAAACCCGGGTGAAGCCGGGTACATCCGCTTTGCCCGGGTTTTACCCGAGTAAAGGTTTGTCTAACGAACATTTGTTAAAACAAATCTCTATAAACTTATAAAAAAAATAATAGATATATTTTGATAATTTGAAACTCGTAAATTTGAATCTCTTGATAAAATGATCATTTTTTCCCGGTCCCTGTGTGCTGTGTCATTCTGAATTTTGGCTTTCCTAAGTCCTAATTCGTAAAGGTTTGTCTAACGAACATTTGTTAAAACAATTCTCTATAAACTTATAAAAAAAATAATAGATATATTTTGATAATTTGAAACTCGTAAATTTGAATCTCTCGATAAAGTGATCATTTTTCCCCGGTACCTGTGTGCCGTGTCATTCTGAATTTTGGCGTTCCAAATTTTCTACATTAAAAAATCATCGTTTAATCTAGTGAACATTTTTTCCCCGGCCCCTTGAAAAATACTCGAAAAGAATATATTTTTGTTGGGTGGAAGGATGGACAGAAAGTACACACACCTTTCTTAAAATATTTTCTACTTTTTAATCAACCAAAAACATATGTACCCCTCTGAAGAAATTATATTTATTTTTACAATGAAGTTAAATTAGAGACTTTTAAGAAATTATATAAACATATTTACAAGAGAAAAACTAACCTGAGAGCATCTAGCTTCTCTGCTAAAAAAAAAACAAACTATTATATCTAACTAACCAACAAGACATATGCAAATTCTCTATTATTAATTAATTTTTACACAAGAATTTACATATATATATATTTACAAAAATTTGTTTATAATTAAATTCTAAAGAATACAAATTATTTAAATAATTAAATTTATAAACAACATAGCATTTTATATTTAATGAAATGATGATCAGGTGTAACAATCGGCCCCATGACCATCATTTCCCATGATTAACAACATGATAGCTATATTTACACAAAATTATAAAGAGACAGAATGAGACAAATAGGAATCTAATTATTGAAAAATTTACAACTGGTGAAAAAATGTCAGTGTAATCTATTCCATATTTCTGTCTATAACCCTGTGCTACAAGCCTAGCTTTATATCTTTTTATATTATTTTTATCATCCCTTTTTACGCTCTATACCCATTTATTACCTAATATTTTCACACCTTGAGGTGGGGGATTTACTAATTTCCATACTTTCCTATCTTTCATCACCTTAAGTTCATCTTCCATTGCCTTAATCCAATTCCTTTTTCCTGTGATTTTGTACATCATTAAAGTTTTTAGGAAGTTCTACATTATAGATTTCCTCATGAAAAATACTTTCGTACAAATCATCTTCTAAACAATTTGTTTCTATTTTAACTTCATTTTCCTCGCTTATATCTGGTTTTTGTGGTCTAAATGAAAACATTTCAGAATTGAATTCAAGCTTTTGTTTTCACAATATTTTTGTACATCATTTAATGATCTCAATTTTTGATCACTAGAAGGGGGGTAATAGTATACGTCTACTCTTGATCCTGTCTTTTAGGTACTTCTAGTATTTTCCATTTAGTTATGTCTATTGGGGTAAGTGTATGTAAATTATGGTTATCACTATCATTATTTTCATAAGGGTATTATCATCCTGTGGGTAAAAAACATATTGTACTCTAGAAGCAGTACCAAACAAAGTATCCACACCCTTCTTAGCATCATCAATAAATACATGAATGGTTTCTATTACTTTTCTATCTGCTGGCAACCAGATTCTATAACCTTTTGTTTTGGTTGCATAACCTACCATTATGCCTGAATTGGCCTTAGGTTGTAACTTATTTCTTTTCATTTTAGGGACATGTACATAAGCTAATGAGCCAAAAATTTTAAAATGTCTTACAGATGGTTTATGTCCTGACCATAATTCCATTGGACTTACTCCTTTTGTTAGGGCATGTTCACATCTGTTTTTGGTGTATACAAAGGTATTTAGGGCTTCTGCCCAGAATCTGGGTTGTAACCCACTATCTAAAAGCATTGCTCGAACACCTTCAATAGCAGTTCGATTAAACCTTTCAGCTATTCCATTTTGTTCAGGACTATAAGTTGATGTTCTTTCTATTTTAATACCCAAATTTACTAGAAAATTTTCAAATTCTTTGTTACAGAATTCTAATCCGTTATCTGTCCTAATACATTTTAATTTGGCATTTAATGCTCTCTCAGACTCATGCAAGTATTGCTTAAAATAGTTAAAAACTTCTGACTTTTCTTTCAGGAAATAAACATTAACCTTTCTAGAGTAGTCATCTATGATAGAAAGAAAATATCTACTGCCACCAAGTGATCTCACTGGTGCAGGACCCCAGATATCCATATGCACTTTTTCTAAAGGTTTTCTAGTCAGAATTGTATAGCTAAATTTAAATGATGATCTGGTGATCTTAGCTACTTTACATACATCACATGTGGTTGGATTACCCTGAACTTTTTCTAATCCTTTGACAGTATTCTTTTTACTCATAGAATTAAGTATTTCTGAATTAATATGACAAAATCTTTTATGGAGAAAATTAAGATTTGAGTTATAGGAAACTGAATAGTTTTGAGCTTTGGCTTTATTAGGGTATCCATTTACAATATATAATTTATCTACTAGTCTTGCTGTGAAAAAAATATTCCCCATTATTTTTTAATATTTTCATTTA
>CP092877.1:88497425-88694046 GCA_030710605.1 Cordylochernes scorpioides | reverse complement strand
GAAACCACAAAGGCTTGGGTTTTGAGGAAGGGGAAACGTGTTGTGATATGTGATGGATTATCATATGCAATGAATTTTGTCTATTTGATATGTTGCAACTATTTTTATGTAAATATTATTTTTCAACGCTATGCAAATCCATGACGATCCTTCAATATGTAAAACTCCTCGCTATATAAAAGAGAACTAAAAAATGGTGAAATACATTCTTTCAACTGGACAATGAGTGGTTGTCACCTCTAGTATTTTTAACATAAATTATAACAAAAATCATTATGCTTTGGTATAATCTAAAATTAGAAAATTATATGGCTTATGCATTTTAAAAGAGATAACAGAAAAGCTCCGAAATAGCGCTTATCTTAGTAAAAACTAAATGTCCTCGTGATAACATAAAAATAAAAAATAAACAATTGAATTATCAAGAAAAAATATTATATGCTTAAATATGCCTACCAATATATGGCCTATACATTTTAAAAAGAAATATAATATATATGCTTAAATATGCCTAGCAAAATCATTCAGACGAATAAATTAAAAAAAATAATATAAATAAAATCATTATGCTTTGACATAATCTAAAATTAGAAAATTATATGGCTTATACATTTTAAAAGAGATAACAGAAAAGCTCCGAAATTGCGCTTATCTTAGTAAAAACTAAATGTCCTCGTGATAACATAAAAATAAAAAAATAAACAATTCGATTATCAGAAAAAAATTATATGCTTAAATATGCCTACTAATATATGGCCTATACATTTTAAAAGAAATATAATATATGCTTATATATGTCTAGCAAAATCATTCAGACAAATAAATTTTAAAATAATATATATATAATCATTATACTTTGGTGTAACCTAAAAATTAAAAAATTATATGGCTTATACATTTTAAAAGAGATAACAGAAAAGTTTGAAAGAGGATGAAATATTTTAAGAGTGAAATCCTCTCGTAGACGCGAGAGGTAGAGGGAATACCCACCTTTCAGTTCGGAAGTCAGATACCAACTGATCCTATTGGCCATCGCCAGTTCCCGCCTAGAGCCTTCACATGTGTTTCGCATGTGTTGTTTCCCCAAATACCTCTTTTTCCACCCCCCTACAGATGTGGTCCCCCTTTTTCAATGGGTCCCTAGGGGCTCTAAATTTGGATTTTGTGGGAAGCTCTGAAGTGTGGGAAAAAACATTGTTCTAGGCCTAAATTCGTGTCCCAATATTTCAAGATCCATATAAAAGAAATAAATTATTTCTCCAACACTTGAAATTAGAATTAAAAATGAGGTGCACACCAAGCATAAAATATTTCTTTTAATTGGTGAAATTGAAAAGTTAAAAATAACGTATACGCTAAGCACAAAATATTTCTTTTAATACGTGAAATTGAAAAAATTAAAAAAGATAACGTATACACTAAGCATAAGATAATTCAATTTTTTTTTAGGTAGAGACATAATTTCTAATCTCAGGGGCGGGACTACTTTTCACAAAAAAAAATTTTTTTATTTGTGATTTTCGGTAATTTCGAGCACACGTTGGGCATCCAATGTTACGTCGTGTTTGTACATGTCAAAATACGTTGTATTTCGTTGTATACGTTGTAATACATTGCCACGGCAAACACACAAAAAATAAAAAATACTATATACGAATTATATAAATACTCAAATGTTAACACACTTTCGAGTTTAAAAATTTCTTTGGTATATCAAATCTTTCTATGCAAAGTTCAACCTCCGTATTATAATATGGTACCATGGGTAAATCTCAAAGTGGGTCAACAAAGGAAAATTTGTTAATGCCACAACATATTGGGTCAATTTTTATAATGATAAAGTGTATAATCATCAACTTTACGATTTTTGAATAACACACACTACTTTATCCAAATATACTTTATGGGAATTTACAAATATGTTGGACCTTTAGATACCTGTCTAAATGCAAACACACCAAGGCATAATTCACACAAATAGAGATTCGATTCTCAATGGGATGTGTACACTTAGCACATTGTTTTTAACTACCATAGAAGACACCATTGTATGTCTAGACTGGTATAAAACACAAAAAAATAGAAATTGATAAATGAAATACATATTAATTTTATTATAACTAAATCTCTCTATATTTTGGCATAAAAAGGAGGTTATATGCAAGATAAAAGGTACTTTCCTAGTAAATATTTCTCTACTTCTAATTCATTGAAAAAAAAAGAAAGAAAATCTTCTATTTGCTATTTATACCATATAGTAGAGATTGCAGCCAAAAAAATATATATAACCTATTAAATACTATATATGTCTTCTATCCTATAAACGAGCCTTTTGGCCCACACAGAAATTTTTTTATATGGTATAGTGAACTTAAAATTTTTGCCTATTATTCTACTCACCATCCAAGGCCATTTCTCTCGACTCGAATTTCGACCTCCATCCCCATCGGCTTTTTAGTTCTAACTCACTAAAAAAAATGAAAATAGCGTCCCTCCAAAATTTTATCATCTTCTTTTTACAGAGTAAAAAAAAAAATAATTTAATTTCGCTGAATATATTCGAAAATAAAAAAAATTATTATTTGGAATAATAACTAAATTAATAATAAAAATAAAATGTATCAGGTCGATTCCTTGAGAATTTAATTAGTTTTATTCTTTGGAATAAAATACATTTAAATTTCGATGTGGTAATAAAAAAATTTAGATAATATCAAATTAATAATAAAAATAATAAAATGTATCAGGTCGATTCCTTGAGATTTTAATTTAGTATTTCTCCTTAAAATATTTAATTAGTTTTATTCTTTGGAATAAAATAAATTTAAATTTCGATGTGGAAATAAAAAAAAAAAATAATTCTAAATTAATAATAAAATAATAAAATATATCAGGTCGATTCCTTGAGATTTTAATTTAGTATTTCTCCTTAAAATATTTAATTAGTTTCATTCTTTGAAATAAAATAAATTTAAATTTCGATGTGGTAATAAAAAATTTAGACCTTTCATCTTGCACATAAAGGAAAGGATTGGTTATAAACATACAAGGTATGTCCCATAAGTTCCTGGACCGGGTCCATAAAAAAAAAGGTAAGATTTTTTTAATTTTTTTTATTAAAACTTTTCAAAGTAATCCCCCCTTGCTTCAACGCACCAGCGCCATCGTTTCTCCCAATTGTCGAAACAGTTTTTATAGGCCTCTCGTGGAATGCTCTTCAATGCCAGCAGCGATTTTTCAATTATGTCTTCCCTGGTGTCAAAATGTCTTCCTTTTAGAACTGCTTTGAGTTTGGGGAACAGGAAATGTCATTTGGTGCGATGTCTGGGGAATAGGGTGGTTGAGGTAGGATTTCTGTCCCGTTTTTCGCCAAAAAGCTCGTCACCAAGTGCGCTGTGTGAGGGCGGGCATTGTCATGGTGTAGGATCCAGTCACCATTAGTCCATTTTTCTGGCCTTTTTTTTCGAATCGCTTCCCTTAGACGGCGAAGAATGCTCAAATACATTTCCTTAATAACTGTTTGGCCTGCAGGAAGATACTCGTGATGAACAATGCCCTTGTTATTCAAAAAAGCGACCAGCAACACCTTGTTTCTGGATTTCAATATCCTGGATTTTTTGGGCCTAGGCTCACCCTGACCTCTCCACTCGGCAGATTGACGCTTGGTTTCAGGGTCATAGCCATAGACCCATGTCTCGTCGCCTGTGATTATCTTGTCTTTCCATTCCGGATCCGTTCTTGTCATTTCCAGCATGTCCTCACAGGTTGCAAGCCGACACAGTTTTTGCTCATTAGTGAGGAATCTTGGGATGAATTTTGCAGGAGTCTTTTTGAGCCTCAAATCTTCGGTTACGATCCTTCCAATCGTTGT
The DNA here is from genome assembly GCA_030710605.1 of Cordylochernes scorpioides. Lineage (NCBI taxonomy): Eukaryota > Metazoa > Arthropoda > Arachnida > Pseudoscorpiones > Chernetidae > Cordylochernes > Cordylochernes scorpioides. The sequence goes on along the minus strand of CP092877.1, from coordinate 88,690,175 downwards.
TTTATAGATGCCTGTGTCTTGCTCTAGCTCCAGCAAAGTGGTTCGAGGATTTTCTTTTATCAAATCGGTGATTTTTTGCACATTTTCATCAGTCCTTTGAAATGTTGGGCGTCCTTGACGAGGATCATCTTCAATGGAAATTCTGCCAGCTTTAAATCTAGAATGCCATTCAAAAACAGTTGTGCTCTTTGGGGCGTTATTGGGGAATGCTTTATTAAGCATTTCAAAAGTGTCGGTTGCTGATATTTGAAGTTTCACACAAAATTCTATGCAAATCCTCTGCTTCAATTTTTGTTCCATCGTAAAATCGCCGCAGCGCAAGGTGTAACCTTTAAATAAATTAGAATAACTTTGGCGCGCGCACGTACCGCCTCGATATTGGTACCACCGTGTTGCCAGATATTTTTTCTATAATAAACTGTCAAATTTATTTACATTTTTCATTTATTTATTTTTTTATGGACCCAGTCCGGGAACTTATGGGACATACCTTGTATGTTACATATGTACATTCTGTACATTCTCCATCTGGGCCTTTCTGCAGCGGGCTTCAGGATACAAGCCCAGATCTAATCCAAGTTCTCCATTTCTTAATCCTCCTAATCGCTGTCCTTCTGTGGAGGGTTGTTCAGTTTGGAGAGGGTCAGTGCCATCTCCAACTGGGCGTCTTCCCCGGCTTTGGTCTTTGGAGCATCGTCTGCCATCTTCTCGGCCTTTCCTCGATGGGGAATTCTCCATCTGGACAACAAGCACTTCGACGAGACACTGTACATATATGATGTAAAATGTTTACATCATTGTTGGGTCTGTTTTGTGAAAATATGGCCCAACAATTCTGTAGAACTGTATATTCTTATTTGTAACACTTCGTGGAGGGAAATACGAGCCAATAGTATAGCGACTATTGATAGAAAATAAAAACTTTTTTGTATAGATTATCAGCCTTTTTTTTCTACTTGAGTCACCTTTGATTATATTTTTTGCATGTCACGCATATTACAAATAGTTACTGCATATAATTTTATCTCTCCCATTTATATTTTATTATTTAGTTATTATCGTAAAGACTGACCTATATATCCAATCTAATAGCGATTTTATAGTATGATAATCCATGTACAGAATTTGGTGGGGAAGGTTTTCCTTTTTTTTAATGAAATTAGTGAGATTTGTTTCTTTTCTTTAACTCCAGCCAAAGAACGAAATCATTTTTTTTTATCTGCATCCTTTGGAAGTTGATAGCACTATTTCAGAATTAAACGCAATATGCAAACTTAGCAATTTATCAGACATATAGTTCCAGGAACCTTAGAAAGACAGCGATAAAGAACTTTGCAGCTCGTGTGTGTTTGCACTTGACTGGTTTTGATAAGCCTTTCCAGGAAACCTTATCTATACATCTACCTTTCAGATTATTTGGCAGCAGAAGCCTGTAACAAAAACCTATAGTATCATAGCAGACTTAAAACTCGTTTCAGCATCGGCTTTTGTAGTTTTATGAAACGTGGCATTAGGCATGGTGACCTGTAGCAAAGACTACATTTCTGGGAGGTCGAGAGTAGATCTTGAAGATTAAGAAGAATATCTTGCGTAGTTTTAAACAATGGATGTCGGAACATGCAATTTTGTCTGTAAAAATTGGACATAACTCATTAAGCTTTGAAGATACTCACGAAGGTGGACGTGAGGTGAAGAATAACATACAATATAATATCCCGATGGACGCCATTGAGCGTAATACCACGTGACGTGAACCAATTGAAGAGTGGGTCATTGTGGTGGGAAGTGAAGAAAATAATTTGAAAAGATGCATCAGTTATAAAATACAGAGATATATTCTATCTAATATCCATCTGCAGGGCTGATGCACCAAATTCGCTCAGATTTTCCCAAGATGGCATACCAAGTTAACCTACGCGAGATATAGTTGTGCCAACCTGCACCTACTCAGATGTGTCTAGGCTCGGTTCACCTCTGTCATACCACGAGAAACCACTGCGATAGCCAAGTCTTAACAAAATAAATGTTTAGCATCATAATGAAGTGTATATATTTTAGCATTCAATTCCGTATTTTAGTGAGACTTCAATGGGAAAGTGTGCTGTGTCAAACCAGGTCAAGTCAATATACATAATATCATCAAAGGTGTAAGAGTACTGCAGTCGACAGTAAATTTTTTTACGAACCACCATGTAGTGAACAGGAGTAATCCTTAGCAGAACGAATAGAACTGTCTAATACAATGATGTTTTTTTTTTTTTTTTTTAAGTTGAAGAGTCAGGCTGGACTAAAGAAAAGAACAATATGATAGACCCTGATATATGTAAAATAGAGTGCGTGCAAAACTAATATTTCCTATAGAAGCACTCTAGATATAATTAGAACAGAGAAATTCTCAGGAACAGGATAGACAAACACTTTTGAAGCACAAATCCAGGATTTGCATATCTTATATCTTTTAAGTAAATAAATTTACCACCTTGCAGTAGCCAAACCGCATTAGTTTAGAGATAAGATAATGGTCATAATTCGTCAGCAATACGACGCTCTACACGTGAGAGGAAGCCGACAAGGTGTAGACTTTGTGATGTGGGCGATGGCCATAGTCACTGACGTGAACATTAAGAGAATGTATATATAGAAAGCTGTATGAGAAACAGTCATTTCGTAAAATTTTATTATGTATTAAATGGGATAGATCAAATTAAGCAGAATTTTTCTTTTATAGATTTTTTTCACGAAACTTTGAATTTTAAATTTTATGTTAAAATTTTCAAATTTTCTCATGTCAATGCATATTGTAAGTGTAGACAATCAGTCTTGTTTAATATTAGCAATTAGGTGTAACCCATTTGGCACAAATATTCAAGTTTAGGGTAATTTTTTTGTTTTATTAAGATTAGATGTATTTAGAATAAGATATTATTTGATCAAGAAGCGACTGGAGAACCAGACGCTCTTGAGTGGTCATTAAGTGGTAACTTTCCAGTTATGAACAACGACTTAGAACTTCAGTATGGTGCATACTTTACAGTAGGCTCAGTGGCGCAAGCAGCTTAATATATGTATAGGTATAGCTGGGCGACATCAAGTTTACTCCAGAGCCACACAACAACTCCAGAGAAAGATGTACTGCCGAGGTCGGAGTAGTGTTTGGCGGCGAGCTGTTTGTGTTCTTAGTGACGTCCAAGGTTGGGTATACGAGCCATCGTATGGCGCTCAATAATCCCTTGAATTGAGATCAAGTAGACATAGACAATCAGAAGCCAGGTAGTTGAGAGCAGTGGTGTAGCAGAGTGTAGGTTTCCAAATTAGTACAGATATCGGATGGGTATATATAGACGCCCTATAATTCCATATCCTAGAACTATTGTGTGTTACCTACAGTCAACAAGCAGGATGAAGTTGTTGTACTGGTGGTGTAGAGTGGCTGCTGTGACGGGAGCGTGTTTGAGGAGGGAAGGTCAGTCAATAGGATCTTATCAGTGGAGGAAGCGTCTCCAATTGTCTGTCGCCTTCATGAGTTGAATGTCATATTCTTTGTCGCTCTAATTAGTAAATTGTCCTATTAATCTATCTTTGCAGTGGTACTAGGTGTTGAGGCAAAGGCAATTTAGGGACTTTGGTATTTACAATTATTTTAAGGTTAGGTTAGCTTACAGTTGAGACTGATATCAGTCATTGAATATAAATAGTTAGTAAGAAATTGTATGAGACATAGGTTAATTTATATTGAAGGGCATTTAGTTCCCAAGTTTTATTAAATATTTTCTTTGATTTCATGATGTCCTTGAAGTTAGTTATTGTTAGGGTAAATTTAGCAATGATAATTGAGGTATTTTGGCGTTTATAGCAATTTTTAACTTTAGTCTGCATACCGCGAATGATAGGGGGAGGGTGTATGAAAGGATTGGTATAATGAATGTGTAAAAGGGTTAAAAACTATTATATTGTTAGACCAAACTACGTATTTAGAATAGTTTTAGGGAATTTTAATAGGATCGATTTTATTTTGATATCAAATTTGGTAGGAGTATAAGCCTCTCAGGACAATGCAATTCTCAAATTAGAAAATAGTCGCTCCTTTTTGTTAGGCTTCCTTCGGGAATATGAGTTTTTTTTTTTTTTTAGCCTTTGATATGTGTGAGACTTTGGTGGACATAGCGGGTTTCCACCGGCGCACCAGATGGCTACATACAATTCAATTAAATCAATGTAGGGTTTGATAACTGGGTGGTATCTGGTTTCAAACTCCAGTAGGGGAAGTATGCGCTATGGGTATGCTTCCTTCCATACGGATAACGTTAGTGGTAAAAGACTGAGTTAGGGTGGGTTTTGCAAGTCGGGGACTTGATCGGTTCTATGCGCTGACCCATTTGTTGTGTCTGATACCATTAATAGGGACGCGCGAGGTTTCATAGTGTCTTCAGATGACTGACACGAGGACTCTTCGGCGAGGGTATCAATAAGAGCAGAATAGGCCAGTTAATCACGTCACGGGCTTTGTGCTGGACGTGAGGTCTTTGGCATTTCGGGCTTTGTGCTGAATGTCGTATTAACTCATACACTGGCTATGAACCATGATGAGTTGGATGATGTGTTCATCCTGGAGAACCAACCCAGCCCAGTCAGTCTTTATAAAGGACTCCCTACCAGACCTACTATGGTAGTACATTGATAAAATACTATTTTATTTTTATTAGGTATTAAGCAAGGTTAGAGCTTGATCATGTTAGTTTAAATTAGTTAGTAGCAAACCCATATAGAATTGGACATGTTTCAACGAAAAAGGCATGGAACTGATGGAGATAAATTTTGACTGACAGGCACCGGGTCAAGTCGGATGTGAAGTCACCAGTTTTGAATTCATTATTGGCTCTTTTATTTATTTATTTTTTCAGTTTGAATTCATTATAGTTCAGATTTGAATTCATTATTGGATTTTTATTTATATTTTATTTATTTATTTAATTTTAGTTTGAATTCATTATTGGCTCTTTTATTTTTTTTCCAGTTTGAATTCATTATAGTTCAGGTTTGAATTCATTACTGGCTCTTTATTTTTTTTCCAGTTTGAATTCATTATAGTTCAGGTTTGAATTCATTATTGGCTCTTTTTTTATTTTTTCTGTTTGAATTCATTATAGTTCAGGTTTGAATTCATTATTGGCTTTTTATTTATTTAATTTTAGTTTGAATTCATTATAATTCAGATTATTATTCATTTTATTGACTCTTTTATTATTTTTTAGAGAGATAAAAGAGAGAGAGAGTTACTAAGCATTATTTTTAAACTAGTAGGTATGCACCTTCCCACAAATGTGCCAAATCTTACATATAAATAGATGTATATATATGTGGGATTGGGACGAATTACCTTTTGAAGTTGGCTGAGTTGATTGTTTGTGGTGGACGCAGTCGTGTTGGCTGAGATTGTAAGGTATTCAAACAGGGGAAAATAACGAAAAAACACAGGATTTGGGTTGGAAAAGGCTAGCAATCTAGGGAGAAAAGGAGTTGAAGCTATTGGTTTGAGTTGGCTATTGACTATAACTGTTCACATGATTGAGGATTGACTTATCTGAGGGGTTGAGAAGATGGGGGTGGCTCGTCACTTGTTCCTTGGTCGGTCCAGGTGTTAACTCGATACTGTCCAGGTCCCAACTGACTAAACTCGGTTCGCGATTTAACAAGAAAACTATTCAGGGTTCTGATTGGCTGGTGGTTTAGACGTGTGAGCCTTCTATTGGTTCCTAGCTAATTCTCCTATTCTCTCATTGGCCTTTGCTATCTCTTTGTTCTGGACTTGTTCTGACCTGACCCAGGAAATACTAGGTTCTTGACATTGTTGGGCATTAAAAAATTATTTTTCAATTAAATTGTTAATTGACTAAGAAATTAATTGCTAATAAATTAATTGCAATTAAATCAATTGCAATTAATCTTTAAATTGCAATTTGCAATTAAATCAATTGCAATTAAATTAATTGCAATTAATTTTTAAAATTGTTTTATGAAACAATTAAAACTAACAATTAAATATGTATTAATACAGAATAAATAAAAATAACAGATTCAATGAAAGGTTTAAAAAATTACACTGCATAAAAAATCAATCCTTCTCATTGATGAACTATTCTTGTCACGTTAAGCCTTTTACATACGTGAATGTTTGTTTTGGTTAAGAATACATTGTTCTAGACTATTGAAATAAAATGGCGTCGATAAACGGAATGGACGAAGACAGTAACATTCCAGTGACTTTTTCGGTTTCGGACATTAATGAGTCATTAGAAACATCTTCGCCTGTGCCACCAACTGACACCGCCGAGTGTTCGTCTTCGCAAGCGCGGCTTTACTTGCTAGATGGAACATATTTCAAATCCTTGCTTGAAGAGTCCACTGGTAATAAAATCACAGCGCTTTGTATGAAATGTCCAAGAGCTGTATTAACTAAAATTGAAGGATATCATAATTGTATGTCAAACTTTTTGAATCACCTGAAGCGAAAACACGGGCAAGAATGCATTGAAGAGTACAAAACATATGTAAAAAAAAAGAAATCCGAGGTAAAAACTGAGAAGTCAAATGAGAATAAAATTACACAAGAACAATTCGATGAAAATATTCTGAAATATTTTATACATTCCATGATCCCATTACGTGCAGTGGAAGATCCATATTTTTCAAAAATATTCACGGACTTGGAAATATCTGAAATGGGGCTAACTCTAATGAGTCGACGTTCACTAGGACATCGTATAGAAAACCACTATGAAACGCAAGTAGCTAAGATAAAGTCGAAACTAAAAGAAGCTTCCTATGTGTGCACAGAAATAGATATTTGGTCCAGTAAAAAGAGAAGTTTTATAGGAGTTACAGCGCACTGGATCACAAATGATCTACGCAGAGTTTCAGTGGCGTTAGCTTGTCAACGATTCAAAGGCGTCCACAGCTACAATCGACTATCCGATATAATTCAAGAAATTAACGATCATTTCGACCTCAATACGAATAAAATTGTTGCATCGGTGACGGATAATGGCAGCAATTTCATAAAAGCTTTCAAAATGTTTGGTGTCAAATTGACCAATATAAATATTGTTGATGAAGTTATGCCAGACTCTCAGCCAACAGAAGCCTTTTCTGAATCAGATGTTGAAGACGACGAATCATCAAATTTAGAAGATCCTGAGCATTTACTTCCTGCCCATTTACGATGCTGCGCGCATACGTTAAGCCTTTGCGCAACTACGGACGCGAACAAACTTTTAAGCGAGCAAGACACCCCTCTGTCGCAAATGCATGCTGCAATCATGAAGAAATGTAATGCTTTGTGGAAGGCTGCAGGACGACCAAAGAGTGCTGAAATAATGCAGAATTTGTTAGGACACACGTTAAGTCGACCTGGTGAGACCAGATGGAATAGCTTGTTTGATACCCTCCAGCAAATTTTCGATATTAAAGAAAAAAGCTTACTCTTACATATATTATTAAACATAAAAAATGCTATCAAAGACAACGAATTCGAATACATACAAGAGTATTTGACGTGCACTTCGCCAGTGGCAGAAGCCCTCGACATAATGCAGAGTGAGACTAACGCATATTATGGGATAGTTCTGCCGTGCCTTCTTGCGCTGAGAAAAAAATTGCTAAAAATTGAAAAGAAAAACAACTTTTCATTTTGCAATCCGTTGGTCAAGGCATACAGAGAGAGTGTAGAGAAGAGATTTGAAAAAATGCTTGACGTCACCACTCCTGAAGCTGAAATAGCGGCTATTACGGCATTATCCTACCCAAGATTCAAAAATAAATGGTGGACTTGTTTTGAGCCCGCGGATCGTACCAAGATTCTAAAAGTTTTCAAGACCTGCATTTCCGAAAAAATTAGTGGAAATATAGTAGCAACAGTGGCAACAACAAAAAGTACCAAAGAAAACCCTTTTTTCAATTTTGACTCTGACTCCGATAGTTTAATCTCAGAAAAAAACGGATGCTCCTCCGATGCACCAATGAATAAAGCAGAACTTTTGATGCTGCATTTTTTGCAGAGGAAAGCCAAGATTTGCAACTACTCAATAGATATCCTGAGATAAAAAGTGTTTTTATTAAATACAACACACCTTTACCATCGTCAGCTGCAGTTGAACGCCTTTTTTCTTTTGCGACAATGACAAATCTGCCAAAGAGTCACAAATTGTCGGACAGCATGTTCGAGAAGAGAGTGGTACTGAAATGTAATTTAAATTATTACAAGAAATTATGAATTATCATTGTCTATCTAATCATGCTTAATTAAAGTTATTGATGATCATTTGCATCAGTCTTTTATTTGTTGCTAACATGTGTATTTAAATAGTTCAATAGTTATATTGTACCTGCGTCCACGTCCCACGTAGGCCTGTACAGTATATTATATACCAGTTTATTATGCACCAGTAATTTTTTTATTTGTTAGATTAATTAAATTTCTCTAAACAATTAATTAATTGTTAATTGTGAAAATTACAATTAACAATTAATCAATTGTTAATCTTTAATAATCATTTTAATTAATATTTGCCCAACACTGGTTCTTGAACCCAGTTTTATGAGTTCCTGGATAAAAAAAACCTGCTAATGATTGCTTCCTCTCTTGGCCTTTCTCTAAATCTTTCTCCCAGATTTTCTAAGCCTTGTTTTTTTTATCTTTTAAAACATACATTGCATACATATTGTGGTGGGGTTACATCCAGTTATATACAAATTATGACATATATGTTTATAACCCTTGTGTTCCAGGCACCCTAAGACTCCGGATATACTTATCACAATTGGGTGTATTAATCAATAACCATAAGAATCCTCTTTACAATTTGTTTATTTCTATCGTTACTATCCGTGTCACAGAGTGGAATTAAAAAGCCAGTCTTGCATTCAACTGGCGAATAAATAGAATGCATGGGGCCCTTTGTTTTGACATTTATTTTTTTTATTTTTAGACAGTGCTAATGTTTCCTCTAATCCAGAGCATACCCCGACCTCCACTTTTGACCCCAGAGATTTGTCCTGCTCCCTCGCAAGCCCAAATCCCGTGGTCTTGGCGGGGAAGGACTGTAGAGGCCACTCCTGGGGCCTCCACAAAGTTCACCCACAGTATCAAATAGAAAGCTGGTGGACAATGATGAAGCTGCCTCGACAAGAAAGAAGAGGACTTCGAGCATTCTTCATTGTCAAACCAGCCCATCTCTTCACCTCCTTTTTATTTCTAATTTTTGTATATAACTTATAATATTATAATAAATTTCCTTTTTCTTTTAAATAAGCAGCTATTTGGTTTTTTAATATTTTAAAATAATATTTCGAATGATAATTTTTATTATATTTTTTATTTTTATTTTCAAAAATTTATTTTTTATCACAGAGGGTGACCAGATAAAGATTTATTATTTTTTATTTTATTTTTTTTTTTCGGTCACCCTGGGGGAAAAGGTTAGTGAGGGTCGAGTTTTAGGCAAAAACAAGAGGGTGAGGCTCGTGAAAAATCAACCCAAAAATGTAGTTCTACAAGATTTTAGTGGAAGGAATTTCCCAGCCATCCAACTGAAGCACTAAGTTAAGTATCTTTAAATAATGATTTTTTTTACAGGTATATTCATGTAAATTCTCCCAATCTATCCTCATTGCCCGTTTCATTTATTTTATTCTTATCTTTGTGTGACTGTTTTAAGAAATAAATAAATATATTGTAGTCTTAATCAAAACTTATAGTTGTCTTTTTTTTTTTAACCCCAGTGCGCGCAGGATACGTGCAAATTATACTTATTTATATAGCAGGATGTAATATTTCGTGAACTCCCTGAGAATGAAAAAGCCTCATGGATTTCGGGACGAAAGCGTCAGAAATCAGCTCATCATATATATATTTATTTATATATATTTTAATAATTCATCAAAAAAGAAATAAACACAAAAATATTAAATTAAATGAATGCAATAAAGAATAAAATAATGCGAATTATATATATTCAAAACAACTATGATGATTACAACTTGAGAATTACAGAAGCAATAAAATGTTCACAGAATATTTCACGCTGATATATTACACCATCTTCCCGCTACATGCAAATATATCTTGAAGGAGGTCTCCGATTTCCTGATGGGTTTCTTCTTGGGATGGGTCCTTCATTACTGGCTTCGGGATCCTGTGAACGAGACGACTCCCCTGAAATGCCTCCATCATTCTGGTCCACGAGTCCAGAATCCCGCTGCTGTCTGACTGTTTCTATAGGCGGCGATTCACTTCTGCCTCTGTTGGGCATATCAGCCTCAGGAACGATGATATCAGTTTCTTCTCTTTGGCGTCCATATTGTCGATCTTCATCTCCACCATTCTCCCACCTCTTCCTTATTTGATCTCTATGATAACTTTTGACCTGTCCGTGTATTAAAACTGTATAGACTCGGGATCCTTTTCTCCCCACTATTCTGCCTGGAATCCATCGATCACCGCCTCTAAAATTTCGACACCAAACCATGTCATCTATTCCAATCTCATCATGTTGAAATCCGTGGTCGTATTTCATTTGCCTGACCTGCTGCTCTTTTACTCTTGATTCCAGATTTGGATGTATAATTGATAGCCGGGTTCGAAGGGAACGCCCAATAAAGAGTTCTGACGGAGCCTTCTTGGTTGTTTCATGAGGGGTGCTACGATATGCCAGCAAAATTTTTGATAGCGTGTCCTGAATGGTATCCCCAGGTTTTATTTTATTTTGTTTAATGCCATTTTTATCATCTTGACAGCTCTCTCTGCCAGGCCATTGCTCTGAGGATGGTACGCAGGAATCAGTGTTTGTTTTATTCCATTATTTTTTTTTTAATTTGATATCACTACCCGTAAACTGAGGGCCATTATCTGATACTATTTCTTCTGGTAAAGCATAAGATGAAAAAAAGTCGTCTTAAATGCTAATCCATTGGGCTTTGCCCGCGTGGGTTCGAATCCCATCCTCGTCGCCATTTGCAATAACTTTAGTGAAATGAAGAAAGAAAACTTTTATTGTTATATATTTTTATTATATATATATATATATATATATATTTATTTATTTATATATATTTGAATAATTAATCAAAAGAAATAAACATAAAAATATTAAATTAAATGAATGCAATAAAGAAGAAAATAATGCGAATTATATATATTCAAAACAACTATGATGATAACAACTTGAGAATTACAGAAGCAATAAAATGTTCACAGAATATTTCACGCTGATATATTACATGTTCCTTATGTTAGAGGCTGCCATTTCTTTTGGAGCTAAGTCGGCCTGCCACTGAGTAGTGCTACCAATCTTAATGACAAAGGCAGACGCAGTCTACTTCAACCATTCATGATGGTTGTCAAACAGGCACCATCAAGAGTCACAACTTGATACCCTAATATGATTGAGTGGAGATAAGAAAGAAGACACCTGATGGAATGTAACACATTAATGTTGAGTAAAATTATCAGACATCCAGAGAAAAGAGGGGCCTGATTTTTTACTCAATAGTGATACATGGGATTATTCTAAATATGTACCGCTGTGTCAGAAATGGTCAAATGATCACAAGGGATAAGAAAGGATCTCTTTTCGACTTTTCTTTATCTACCTTCATGCATTATAAAGAGCAAGCTGTAATATACAGGGAACATTATCCAACAACAGCCGTTAACAAGAGGGGGCATGTCATCACTACTGGCCAGATAGGCTTCTGATTGGTCAGTTGCTCATCAAAATTCATTACAATACACAAGACTCTTTCCAAAGAAAGTGAAGGTACCTGAAAATCAAAAGGCCAAAACAACCGAAGACCATTGTTCACCGCTCGTTTATTTTTAAAAGAATGTTTTAGAACAAAAAGCAGGCGACTGCCGGCGAGAACACTAGCACATGACTTCCTGTGCACGTGCATGTCTGTCAGCGAGAGCAGTTTCACGCGACCGCCCGCCAGCGAGAGAAGCTTTTTCTTAATTACAATGCAAATCCTTAACTATATTTACAGGTTTCTATTTTATAACTATTTCACATATTTGCATTAAGGCTCCCGATTTATTGAGCTGGTATTCATGAATCTGCCTCTCCTTTCGCCAAGTTCCATTCTTAATCCAAGGGGCCGATCATTGTCACTGGTCGCTTGTAGATCACCGCTTTCCCGCGTCAGGTCCAAAGTGTACATCGGAGACGAAACCGCGCTTCCACATGTTCCTGGGATGTAGCTCATCTACGAAAAAAACTAGATCTCCAGTCCTTATCAGCTCCGTCTGATGATGCCATTTTCTTCTTGTCATGAGCTTGGGAATGTAATCCCTAGTCCATTTGATCCAGAATTCGTTAGTTAACTGCTGTGCTCTTTTCCATTGCTCTCTCAAGTCGCGATTGTTTGCCTCGATTAACTTCGGAATGGAGGGACCAGCATCGTTGGCCCCACGAATGATTGGTGTGAGTGAGTCTTCCTCGGTAGGATCACTTGAGACGTAGGTTAATGGACGTCTGTTAACGATGTTCTCCGCTGACTTGAGGGCTGTGAGTAAAGTTGTATCTTTTGGATTTACCTCATCAAGCGTCGCGCGCAGACATTTCTTCACTGATTTGATGAGACGCTCCCAAGCTCCTCCAAAATGCGGTGCCGCAGGTGGGTTAAATTTCCATTTGACGGGCGAACCTTGCACTGGCAGCCATCGCTTCAAAGTCTATTTCACTAGCCGCAAACTTGAGCTCCTTACTTGCTCCCACGAAGTTGGTCCCTTGGTCCCGTTGTCGCTATAGATGGTGTCAGGCCTTCCGCGAGTGTCGATAAACTGGTATAGCCCCATCATGAATTCGTCTGTACTCAAGGCGTGCACCACTTCCATATGGATGGCTCGAGTGACGAGGCACGTGAAAATGACCCATCGCTTCTCATGTCGCCTTCCAACAGTCACAGTAAATGGCCCAAAGGCGTCTAGTCCAGTGAACGTGAATGGGCGCTAGTAGGCGGCAAGTCTGTAGTGTGGGAGTTGGCCCATCTCCGGAATCACTGGTGAAGCCCTAGAAAGTCTGCACCTAGGACACTTCCGTATTGTTCGTAGAACCGTCTGCCTTCCATCTATGATCTAGAATCTCCTACGGAGGTAGTTCAGCAATGTTTCTGAACCTTGGTGGGCACATCGCTCGTGCTCGGCCTGAATGAGTAACTCCGTGACGTGATGATCGAAATGGAGAATTGCAGGTGTCTTCTGCTCTGCTGGAAACTTGTTGACTTGGAGAATGAGACTTTTGAGGCAAATAGACCCATTAATGAGGCATGGAGAAAGTCGTACTATTTACGCTTTCTTCACTATTCTACCCTTTGCAAGCTCTGCAATTTCTCTTTGAAATGACTCAGTCTGCACCCACTGCACAAGTGTCGTAACTGCTGACCTGTATTCTTCGGGGCTGATAGTGAAGCTGTGTTGCCGTACTTTATTATTTTCCATGGCAGCTTTCCATGGTGGATTCAACTCACCGCTTTTGTGAGAGGTCTTCTAGTACCAGAATCGGGCGGCCTTTTGAACTGCCGCAGCTCGACAGACTAATCGGTTGAGGGAGCTGAAATCTTCAAGATTCAAGAGTCGTGTCAAAGGACAGTGGAGTCTTGGCCTCTTCCTTTGAGTCGTTTCCCTCCAGAGTTTGGCTACTTTCTAAACCGCCATTACACAATGTTCGATATCCGCAAATGTTTCAAACTTCTTCTCAAGTAACAGCCGTTGACTAATTTTCCTTATCAGCTTGTCTGATTTCCGTCCACACTCTACATCTGAAGATGGGCTGACTCTGGAATCGTCCCCAAGCTTTAGCATCCGAGTCGCTAAAATAATTCCTAAGTCTTTGCCTTTTGCTTCCTTGGGCCACTCCTCTTCTGGTCTTTTAAGGAATTCTGGCCCAGTGTACCACATGTCCGTAGGTTCAAATCAAATCTCTGTTTCAAATCTGGTCGCTATATCAGCAGGATTCTCGCTTGTTGGAACCCATCTCTAGTTGGTTCCTTTTGTCGCTTCCTGGATCTCACCGACTCTGTTAGCCACAAACTCTATGTAGTGTCCTGCTTCAGAGCAGATCAAGGCCAGAACCGTCTTGGAGTCGCTCCAAAAAACCTCCCTGTCCACTTTTGGAAGTCGCAGTTCGGAGCGAAGAAGGACAGCGAATCTCGTTCCCAGCACACAGCCTTGCAGCTCCAATTTTTGTATGGGCGTAGCTTTCCAGGCTTATTTGGGTTGGCAACGCCAAGATGGGAAATGTACCACGTCCGCTCACTTCCTTTAGTGACTTCAATGCTGTCCAGATTTCGAATGTACCCTTTCTCCAGATATTCATCAAACTTCGCTTTATACGCCGCTAGAAGTAACAGATCTTTTGCGAGCTTTCTTTCCGTATGGTGAAGCCTTCCAAGAGCCATTTGATAACTCTCGGGTAGCGTACCCTCTGTGTCACGCCAAAGTAGACCAGTTTCCAACATGCTCCGGTCCTCTTGGTGGTCTTCTGTAGGATGTCGTTCGTGCGTCCTTCAACTTGATTCATGCCCTGCCACCTGGTTCTCGGGATGACTCCAAAGTTCTCAGTGGAAAATGATGACTTTATCAATTCATGGAGATCATTATCATTAACTGGTTCCGAAACTGTTTAGTTGACGCATCCCTGTGTCTCCATTAGGTCATCAAAATTCCCTCCAACAGTCCATCCCAGCGGTGGTCTCCATCCGATTGGAGTGTCGGGAGGACCCAGGGCAAGCTCGCGGTGAAGGATTAGCCTCAGATTGTTTATTCCAATAATCAGCTCAGGGACAACGTTATTTAGGTCTCGGGCTTTGACCTTGTTTAGATGTGGCCATTTATGACGAATTTTCTAGATTGAAATCGAGTAAGGTTTCATCTTTAGACTACTCACAGTAACTGCGTTCTGCATTGGGAAGTACGGAGCTCCACGGAATGTTCCAGATACCTCACAGTTGACCACCACAGCGTTCGGCTCCATTACCGTTTCTCCACTGGCTGTATCGAAGCTCTAGTAATGACTTTTCCCTTCCAGGCCAACGCTGTCTGCTAAACCTTTTGAGATGAGGGTTAGGCTGGCTCCGGTGTCCAGTAAAGCATGAGTCCAAGCCAGTTTTCCACCGGGACCTTTGATGACAACTGGAATTATCGGCAGTGGACCGTCGCCTCCTTTTATTACTGCTTCTCCGTTAACAACGGTAATGTTCACTGAACCGCTCGTAGGATTAGCTTGCTGGCTTGAGCTGAGTTTTGAAGTCTCCTGACTTGAATTTTCTCCCTGTGGGGCGGAGTAGTTGTGAAGCGAACGGTGATGCATCTTCTCGCATCCGTTAATGTGACAGATATCTTTTTTGAGACACTACCATGATCGATGGCGTTCCTGGCGCAGACATGAAGTGCACAACGATGGTCGTGTACGCTTGATGATCTTCCACTTTTGATTCAAATCTAGGTCTTTCCACCTGTCGCACTTGCTTAATGTGTCGATCTGAGCATGCTGGACAGGAGTAATGCTTATTATTTTCTGTACCTTCACCAGCAGCGACGTTAACAACGCCCGGCCCCTGCTTGGGGCGATATTTCTTCTCTTCGGAAGCTGCCTTCATGGTCTCTGGCTCTACCCATCTGATTGCAAGTTTTACTTTGAAGTCTAACCAGTTGGAGAATTCAAATAACATTTCCTGCCTATTCAATGTTAAAATCCAGGCATACCATTGCTCTTTCATTTCCGCAGGAAGCTTCCTCGTTAAGGTGTACAGGAGCTCGATGCTGTCCAGGTATTGTGGCTGTGCGAGCATCATGCAGCTTGAGATTAATCCTTTGACACTAATGTTTAGACCTAGAATAGTGTCAGGCTTTTGTACTGAAAGCTGAGGGCAGTCTTGTGCAGTTCTGAGATGGTTCTTGATGATAAACCTGGGCTGTCCAAACTGTTGTTCCAACGCCTCCATAATTAGTTTTAACATTAGCCACGTAGGGGATTAAATGCTTGACATGATCGTATGCTTTCCCCGAGAGAGCCTTCCGAAGTTGAATAAGATTTTGGGAGTAACTGATGTGGTGCTCGCTAGTGGTTCAATTGAATTCTTCCTTGAATTCAATCCACCTTTCTACCGCTCTGTAAAAATGCGGTAAAGTCGTGTGTCTCAATGTTGATTTCACAATCACCTTCTGTTGGTGTTGAAGCACCTTTGTGAATATGTCCACAAGCTTATCGACGCTGTCTGTAGCTGGTGCCCGTGGGTCAGTTGGAACGGGTGGAGGTGAATTGTTAACCCACTCCTGAGCTCGTAATCCTGCTTGCAGTGATCCATCCACGGCTTCCTCCCCTGAAGACTGGTCTTGATCAGAGCCTTCTCGGATAGCTAGAAGCTTTGAAACCTTTTCATTTTTGAGAAGGGAGAGCTCAAATTCCAGTGTTTTCATGGCCCTGATCTCTTGCCTCATTTTCAGCTCGGTTTCTATGATCATCACTTCTAGCTCTTCCTTTTGGTGTCGGATTTCTGGGGTAAGGTCTTCACGTTCTTTGAATCTGGCGAGCTACCGCTTTGACCTATCAAGGTTCATTTGAGTCTTGCCCATCTTGATTTCATGTTGATCTTTTACCTTTATTTTATTCAGAATCTCACGATCGGAATCAACTACAGCCTTCTTCTTCATCAGCACCATGGACTTAGTTGAACTTCCGCTTTTGAAAGAACTTGCCTTTCTTGAAGGTGTCTTTTGTTTTGTTGACGCTGCTGGGTCAACCTCCATCTCATCCTTGAGGAATGCGAGCTGTCCTAAGTACGTCTTTGCTTTTGCTCCAGTACTAGATGGACTTCCTAGCTTCTTGTATTCCAGGTGGGATGGTTCATGGCGACTCCTAGCAGCACCAATCTTGGGAATTCCGTTGTTTTCCATAATGAAACAACAATAGGTCTTTTCAAAGTTCAGTTATTCTTTTCAAAATCAGTTGGCCTGGACGTCCGTCAAGGAGCGTGTCCAACCGATCAACTCGAATAACTTTCCAAGAATTTAAACTTTAAATTAACCGGTGACCAAAGTGTCATCCAGCTCAGGGGACCAGTGATGTAGGTTTACACCTTGAAAGCTAAAATTAAAAACAACCGAAGACCGTTGTTTACCGCTAGTTTATTTTTAAAATATGTTTTAGAACAAAAAGCAGGTGACTGCCAGCGTGCGCTCGTGGCTGCCGGCGAGAACACTAGCACGTGACTTCCTGTGCACGCGCATGCCTGCCAGCGAGAGCAGTTTAACGCAATCGCCCGCCAGCGAGAGAAGCTTTTCTCTCTTAATTACAATACAAATCCTTAACTATATTTACAGGTTTCTATTTTATAACCATTTCACATATTTACAAGTTTATAAAGGAAAAATCAAAGTTCTTTAAGAAAATATGCAATAATAATTTGTTCTGTGTGTGTTAATTTGATATAATTGTTGTAGATAAATTATAAAAATAACTTTGACTTGTGCTTAATTAATAGCTAGAAAATCTTACTTTTGATAAATAATCTTTAAGATAATAAACTTGGTGATAATAAAACTTATAGATAAAAAAAATTGTTGGTAATCAAACTTATAGACTATAAAACTTGTTGGTATTTAAACTTTTAGATAAAAAACTTAGATGTAATAAAACTTATCGGAAAATAAAAACACTATTTAAAAACATTTTGGTAGAAAAACTTGCTTAAATATATGTTCAAAATAGTGTACTCAACTTGGATAATTTAAGATTGTTGAAGATATTAATCTGTGATTTTAAATGTTTCTTTTTGACCAGTACTTTGTTTTGTTTTTGCCTTTTCCTAAAATGTTTCTTTCTTCTTCTTAATTATTATTTGTTCTATATGTAAAGCTTTGTTTTTGATACTTGAATAAACAAATTCAAGTTTATTATATTTTTTGTGTGCTTTTAAAGTTAAAACACAACAGGTTATGGACCCAACCACGCATTCACTGCGAAATATAAATAAAACGAAGCAACGGTAAGCCTAAAAAGAATTCTATTTTGTTTATTACGTTAAAATTTATATTAGTAATGGCTGGAATGGATAATATTAAAATGGGTATGAATATTCCCAAATTGGAAGGATTAATAAACTGGCCAGAATATAAGAAAAATATAAAATTGCTTTTAACAATAAACAAAGTAATAGGCGTTGTTGATGGAACATATAGAAAGCCAATAAAACAAGAAACAAATGAAGAAAAAGAGGCATATGTAAAATGGGAAAGTGAAGATGCAATATCCCAATTGTTATTTACAACAAGTGTGATGCCTGATGTAAGTCAACTAATCATTCCCTGCTCAAGTGCTAAAGATATGTGGGACAAATTGTTAAGTGTCTATGAGCAAAGCTCTGGTCAGAGATTAGACATGCTCTATAATCAATTCTTTAATTTTAAGAAGGATCCTACAGATGATATTTCAAAGCACATTTCAAAACTAGAAAGTTTATGGAATGATATGCAAAATGAACTTACTAAGCAAGAAAATTTGAAATTGCCAGAATCCATGCTGATGTGCAGAATCATAAACACCTTGCCTGATGAATATTTTGATTTTAAAAGTGTTTGGGAATCAGTGTCTAAAGAAGAACGTTCTGTAGACAATCTCACACAAAGGCTTCGGTTACTCAAAATAAGAATTCAACAGCGAGATGAATGCAGCGCATCAAGTTAAACAGCACTAATGGCAAATGCATATGAAAATAAGCCAAATATGAAAGGAAAAGTTACCAAAAGTAATGAAAAATTTCAGAAAACAAGAGAAACAAGAGAATGTTACTTTTGTCATAGAAAAGGACACTTGGCCAAAGATTGTAGGTATGCAAAACAGAAGAAACTAAAGGAAAAAGAAAAGGATGAAACTAAATTAAAACTTAATTCAAAATTTTAAGTGAAAGTTTAATCAGTGAAAGATTCAATGAACAAGATGAAGACATTTGGATTGGTGACTCAGGAGCTACTAACCACATTACAAGAAATGCAAGTTTTTATACTTCTTATAAGGATTTTCCTACCCAACAGACTGTTAAAGTTGGAAGTAATGAAAAATTGATAGCTTATGGAAGTGGAACTATAACAATTGAAACTTGTGTAAAAGGTAAATGGCAAACTCACTACCTAACTGATGTATGGTATGTTCCCAATTTCAGTCGTAATGTGATGTCATTACAGTCAACATTGGATAAAGGGTTTGAAATGAAAATGGATAAAAAAGGTTGTAAACTTTTTAAGACAACAACTGGAGAAGTTATTGTAGAAGGGAAAAGACTACCAGGAGGCTTGTATGGTATGTTAATAACAAGTATCAAACCTAAAAATGCTGCAGAAGTCAATTTAGCCAAAACCCAAAATGTCAATATGCTACAACTATGGCATGAAAGATTTGGACATCAAAATAAAAGGCATGTTCAAAAATGGCTTAAAGAACAAGGAATAGATGCAGTCATGGACAATGAACCTTGCGAGGCATGCATTTATGGCAAACAACATAGACTGAGTTTTGGATCAAGAGAACAATATGCTTCTACTCAACCTGGAAACTTAATTCATGTAGATGTATGTGGCCCTATGCAGGAGGTTTCGAAAGGAGGGATGAGATACTTTGTGTGTTTCAAAGATGATTTTACAAAATACCGATCAGTGTATTTCCTAAAAGAAAAGTCACAAGTCATTGAAAAGCTAGAACAATTTCTCTTGGAAACAAAGACTACTGGACATATAGTGAAAGAAATTCTCACAGATGGAGGAAAGGAGTTTGTAAATAAAGAAACCTCAAAAATTACAAACAAGTATGGTATTAATCATAGGATCACAATGCCATATACTCCACAACAGAATGGTTCAGCGGAAAGGGAAAACAGGACTTTAATAGAAGCAGCTCGTTCAATGATATATGCCAAAAATATGAGCCTAAAGCTTTGGGCAGAGGCAGTTAATACTGCTACATATGTTTTGAATAGAACAGGACCAACACAAATTGAGGGAAAGACACCTTATGAACTATGGTTTGATAAAAAACCAGCAGTTGATCATCTTCGAATATTTGGAACTGAATGTTTTGTTCATGTGCCTGATGAAAAGAGAAGAAAGTTAGATGCCAAAAGCGAAAAAGGTATTTTAGTTGGTTATTGCAGTAACAAGGATGGGTATCGAATCTGGATGCCGAACTCAAAGTTGTCACAAGTAGGGATGTAATATTCAAGGAAACTATACCAACATTTAGCCTTGATATTGAAAAGAGAAATAAGGAACTTTCAAGTAATCAGATTGATGAACAAAATGATACTCAAGATATTGAGAAAATTGAAAGCAATGTTCAAACATCAGACGTATACAATCTAAGAGATCGATCAAATATATCAAAACCTCAAAGGTATATTGATGCTGAAATAAATATTGCAGAAGGTCTTGAACCCAAGACATACAAAGAAGCAATGGATTCTCCAAATGCACAATTTTGGAAAGAAGCAATGAATGAAGAAATGAATTCTTTAACGGAAAATGATGTATACGAATGCACAACATTACCACCTGGCCAAAAACCAATTGATTGTAAATGGGTATTAAAGACCAAATTGAATTCTAAAGGAGAGATTACAAGATATAAGGCAAGACTGGTGGCAAAAGGGTTTGCACAAAAGAAGGGTATAGATTATGAAGAAACATTTAGTCCAGTGGCAAGACATGACATCATAAGAACTCTTTTAGCAATTGCTGCTAATGAAGACTTAAAATTGGTACAGTTTGACATAAAGACAGCCTTTCTCTATGGAGACTTACAAGATCAAATTTATATCAAACAACCTGAAGGATTCAACAATGGAACAGATCTTGTATGGAAATTGAAGAAAAGTCTCTATGGACTTAAACAGTCACCAAGATGCTGGAATCAGAAAATAGTCAACTTCATGAAAGAAAGATGTCTGAAGGAAAGTACTGCTGACCCCTGTTTATTCTTCAGAAAAACAAATGATCAACTACTCATTATTGCCATATATGTTGATGATGGAATCATTGCTGGTACAAATGAACAGGAAATCAAAGAATTTCTTGATGAACTAATGTTTTCATTTAAGATCACAAGTGAACCATTAAATTACTTTTTGGGTATTGAGATAGAGCGGCAACCGGATGGGTCAATCTTTATAAATCAAAATGCATATATAAAAAGAATTCTTGAGAAATTCAATATGTCTCAAGCGAATAAAGTGGGAACACCAACTGATAATTCTACTGTTCCTGGGGAAGCAGAGATTCTAGAAAATGTTCCCTTTCGTGAAGCGATTGGTAGTCTGATGCATCTGAGCTGCTTAACAAGACCCGATATCACTTTTGCACTGAATAAAGTTTCTCAAAAACTTGCAGCACCAACAAAATATGACTGGGAAGCAGTTAAACGAATCTTCAAATATCTTGTAGAGGAACAACTGAATATGGAATTATGTACCAAAAGGGTCATAAAGTAGGAGTTTTGGAATCTTTCAGTGATGCAGATTTTGCTGGAGACCCAGAAACTAGAAGATCTACCAGTGGAGTTGTGTGTAAACTGGCTGGTGGTGCTATTTCTTGGCTTAGCCAAAAACAAAGATCAGTATCTTTGTCAACAACTGAGGCCGAACTCGTGGCAGCAAGCAATACAGCAAAGGAAATCATTTGGTTAAATAGACTTTTCAGTGAAATTTCTCCACTAAAAGAACAACCAATTATAAAAGTTGATAATGCAAGTACAATTAAATTGATCAAAAATCCTGAATTTCATAAGAGAACCAAACATATAGAAGTAAGGCACTATTTTGTGAGAGAAAAGTATCAAGAAGGTATTTTCAATGTAGAACATATTTCTGGAAAAGATCAAGTTGCTGACATTATGACCAAAGGGCTCCCTAAGCCGCGTTTCCAAATGCTGAGATATCTACTGGGTATGAGGGACATTTGAAATCTGATTAAGGGGAAGTGTTGAAGATATTAATCTGTGATTTTAAATGTTTCTTTTTGACCAGTACTTTGTTTTGTTTTTGCCTTTTCCTAAAATGTTTCTTTCTTCTTCTTAATTATTATTTGTTCTATATGTAAAGCTTTGTTTTTGATACTTGAATAAACAAATTCAAGTTTATTATATTTTTTGTGTGCTTTTAAAGTTAAAACACAACAAAGATTGACATTGGATTGAATTTAGGTACTTTAATTGAAACAAGGATTAAATATGAAATTGTTTGACGTGCGTTTAAATGGCATCGCTTTCCTTCTTGGTAAAAGTTCTTTCTGCTTCTTTTTTTCTGCTGAGCATGCGCACCACACTGATACTTCGTCATCAACCACGTAGGCGCACCACTTCTCACCGGCGGTGGCACGCCAGGGGAGCTTAGCTAGATTTGATCAATCTAGCCTCTCCATACTCCCGGCCGGGCCTGTGTTCAGGGTCAAATCACTCTGCACAGGCAAAACAGCTACCTTGTTCACTGGACGACGAAGTAGTCCTTTACCTGTACGCAATTCTACAGTTCTGACCAGCATATCTGGACCGTGGAAGGTTTTTGATACTCTATCAAGTATCCATGAAGGAGAACTGATGCTTTGTTCCATGATCAAGACTAAATCTCCAATTTTTACATTTGGTTTGTCTGATTTCCAATTTCCTCTTTTCTGGAGATTTATAACATTTTCTTTTTTCCAACGCAAAATGAATAATTTTTTTAATTCTTGGATATGTTTCCATCTTGAAGATAGGTTAATACTTAAATTTTCTTGCTGGTTGTCTGTTTCTGGTAAGTTAGATGTGCTTGGGCCTGAAAGGAAAAGTTAGAGCTTCAAGATCATTAGGATCTTCACTTAAGGGGGTTAATAGTCTTTGATTTAGTGTTGCTTCAATCTGGGTGAGAAAAGTTGTGAGTTCTTCAAAGGTAAGAGTGATGATCCAATAACTTTCTTGAGTATCATTTTTACAGATTTTATGTTTGATTCCCAGATTCCCCCAAAATGGGGTGCATGGGGAGGCATAAAATGCCAATTAATCTCTGAATATGTTATGTAATCTTGTATTTCAGAAGCATGTAGCAATGCATATTGTTCATTGAGAAATTTAGCTGCTCCTTTAAAATTGGTTCCATTGTCAGAATATATATCTGAGGGAGTACCTAGTCTTGATGTGAATCTTCTTAATGCTGCGATAAATGAACCGGTTGAAAGATCTGACACTAATTCAAGATGAATCGCTTTTGTTGCAAAACATACAAAAAGGGCAATATAGGATTTTAATTTAACTCGGGATCTGGGTAATCTGGGTTTTGTCAGTATTGGACCTGCTAGGTCAACACCTGTTCTTGCAAAGGGCCTAATATAGGTTGTTCTTGAAGAAGTCAATTCACCCATTAGTTGACAATTTTTCAAAATTTGTTTAACAAAAGATCTTCCATTAATTATCCAATATGTTCTCCTTAAAATTGAGCAGGTTAAGTTGAAACTTGAATGAAAATGCTCCTGGTGACATTGTCTTATGATGTGTTCAGTTACATGTGACTTGGGCGGAAGAATTATCGGATGTTTTTGGAATTCAGACAGAGAAGACAGTTTAAGACGTCCTCCAACTCTTAGAATGCCATTTTGATCAATAAACGGATTTAAACATAAAAGTTTGTTGGTCTTTGGTAATGCTTTGGAACTTAAAAGGGTATTAATTTCAACTGAGAAATAACATTCTTGGACAATTTTGGTTATTTTAAACTCTGATGATCTAATTTCTTTGGTGGTTAAAGTTCCACTAAACTTATTGGATGGATACCTAGAATTATTATTGAATCTTAGGCACCATGCTAGAGTTCTTTTCATTCTGCTATAAGAAGAAAATCTTGTAATAGAATCGGGTAAACTATGTGATTTGACATCTTCCGCACTTGAATAGTGTATTAGAATTAGTTCTCTGTATGATTGCACAATTTCACTTTCTTCAACCACTGATTCCTTATTACTTAATATTTTTGAATCAAATGTCGTCAACCAGGAAGGTCCATTCCACCATAAATGGTGATCAACAAGCTTACTTGGCATTATTCCCCTGCTTGCACAATCTGCTGGATTTTCAACTCCTGGAACATGATGCCATTGATCAACTCTTGAAGTTTTTTTAATTTTCTCAACTCTGTTTGATATGTAAACCTTCCATTTTGAAGGATTGGATTGTATCCAGCACAAAGTGATTTTAGAATCTGTCCAAAGAAAAGTCTCTTTTATCTGGAATGGAAGTATTAACTTAATTGAATCAACTAGTTGACTCAACAGATGAGCTGCACAGAGTTCTAAGCATGGAAGAGTAGGGGCCTTGCGTGATGCAACTCTTGTTTTGGCTGCTAGAAGCTGGATCTTCACATCATTCTGTGTTTCACATCTCAGATAGCATACTGCAGCATAAGCCTTAGCTGAAGCATCAGCGAACCCATGAAGTTGCATCCGGACTTCATCCTCTTTAGGAATAATAGCTAAATATCTGGGGATCATAACTTGAGATAAATATCCAATTTCTTTTTTAAACTGAGCCCATAGGTTTACTATATCATCAGGTAGATAATCATCCCAATCCAGTTGGAGCTTCCAAGCACCTTGCATTAATATTTTGAGTAAAATTATGGAAGGAGATATAATTCCTAAGGGATCAAAAAATTGAGCTATTACTGATAACAACTGCCTTTTTGTTTTTACATCCATGGCATCTTGTACTTTAACTTGAAAAGCATCTTTAGTTGTATTCCAGATAAGTCCTAGTAGGTTTATAGTTAAGTCTTTTTCAATTGGAACCATACTGATATCATATTTATCTTCATTTGGAAGTGCTTCGAGGACTTTTGGAACATTTGAGGCCCATTCTCTTAAATGAAAACCTCCTCTCCTCATTATTTGATTTAACTGGATAATAAGATCTTTAGCTTCTTCTACAGAATTTGCTCCTGAGAGCATATCATCAACATAAAAATTGGTTGAAATTGCTTTAGATGCTTGAGGAAATTGTTCTTGTTCATCATGAGCCAATGTTTTCAAGGTCTTTATAGCTAGGTATGGTGCACTGGTTGTGCCGTAAGTCACTGTTGCTAATTGGTATTCTTTGATTGGTTCGTTAGGAGATGCTCGCCATAGAATTCTTTGAAAACAACAATCAGCTGGGTTTAACCTTATTTGCCG
This sequence comes from Cordylochernes scorpioides, assembly GCA_030710605.1. Lineage (NCBI taxonomy): Eukaryota > Metazoa > Arthropoda > Arachnida > Pseudoscorpiones > Chernetidae > Cordylochernes > Cordylochernes scorpioides. The sequence continues at coordinate 88,664,944 of CP092877.1, read as the reverse complement.
GTACATTTTTTCTATGTCAGCAGTAAGTGCTATTGAATAGGTTCTGAACTTTATTAATATGTTAAGGATATTGCTAGACCGTGACGGCGGGCGGCTGGCTTCGGCAACACTGGAGCTGACGTCACTTCCTGTTGATGTAACCTGCAAGCGGCGTCGCCACGCTGACTTATTCTCTTTCTCCATGTTTACCATTTAATCTATATATAATCCTTTTACCTTGTAGTTAATTAAATAATAATTAACGTTGAGCGCTGTGTGTAATCAAATTGGAATACAACAAAGATTATGAGACTGAAGAAGCGCAAGACCTAAAACGTCAGACTGAAGAAGCGCAAGGCCTAAAAAGTTTTTTTTTTTTGCTTATCCCTAGTACACGCAGTACAGGCCATGATAATCAAGGAGGGTAATTAGCGACTGCTTTTACTGTAAGCGCACCACATGTCTACACATGTGAAAAGCAGTTCGACTTTGCACTTACAAATGTGCCAGAGCCCCGTTTGGTTACTTGCACTCGCTGGTGAGGTTGGACTTTTGCAAGAATCGGGGGCCATTGGAGCATTTTTTTCTTTTTTAAACAGAAAAAAGTGTCCAATGCGGGAATCGAACCCGGGTCCTAGTGGTCGAAAACCAAGCGGTTTAACCAGCCTTCCACCGACCCCCTCGCCTAAAACGTGAGTAACCAAATTTCCTTTGATTACTTGGCCCATCCTTTTTCCTACTTACCAAATATTTTGTAAAATGGCAAACACGACGATTACAAAATTAAATGGTGCTAATTACTCCAGCTGGAACTTCCAGATGAAACTCGTTCTAATCGAAAACGACTTGTGGAGTTTGATCAATCCAGGAGAGGCTAAGCCTGACCTTAGTGACCATGTTGCAACAAAACTTTTTTTGTCGCGGGAGGGTAAGGTGTTTGCAAAAATTTGCCTCGGGAATAATGAAGAACAACAATTGCATGTTCAACATTTGGATACTCCGAAAGAGGTCTGGGAGGGACTGGAAAAATTATACGCACCAAAGGATAGTAGATATCGAGCCGTACAACTAAGAAGGCAGTTATATGGCGAAAGGTTGATTCAGCACAGCAATATGGAAGGGTATATGGGGAAGATAAACCACATTGTAAATGAACTGGCCCAAATTGGCGACAAAATTGATGATGGCGATTTGGCTATGGTTCTTTTGGGTGGATTACCAGAGGATTGGGACACCGTTGTCTCAATCATATGTAACTTGCCTGATTCAGACTTCACGACCACCACAGTTAAAAGACAGCAGAAAGGCGTTCGTCAAATCTACCAAAAGATGTGGGTGCCATGGTCATTAATGCCTCTTCGAAGCCCATTTAAACAGAAAAACAATTTAAAGCAAAGGTTGTTTGTTTCAAATGTGGAGGTAAAGGCCATTATGCAAGGGAATGCAGGAAGAAAGGAAAGAATGAACAAAGACCAAAGAGGTTTGAACAAAACAAAGGCGTAAATATGTCGGCAATGTGCAACACTTTGTTTGGAGCTACCGCCGAGACCTGGATCATAGATTCTGGAGCGACGCACCATATGACTCCCAAGAGAGATTACTTCACCTGTCTGAAAGAGTGCCCAAGCAATATGAGTTCCATCACTGTTGCGAATGGCTCTTCTATAGAAGCATGTGGTATCGGTACTGTCAGTGCCAATATTGTTGGACAAAAGGGAGATGCCAGCAATTTGGTTGCCCAGAACACCTTGTACGTTCCAGATATGCGTCACAGTGTTCTGTCAGTACTCCAAATGATAGAAAACGGTAGAAAAGTTGTCTTCAACAAGAGTGGTTGCCACATTATGGACATGAAAGGTAAACTCTTGATAGAGGGAAAGAAGCTGGGTGGACTTTACTAAGTCCAGACTACTCCATCCACTCCGAGAGATCAGAATGATCATGTTTCTTTTGCATCTGAATGCAAGGAAGAGCTTACACTGGAACTTTGGTACAAAAGGCTGATGCATGTAAATGCATATAAGATAGCAAAGATGGCCAAGAACCAAAGCGTAAGAGGACTTGATTGCAGCCCGGCAAAGACAGAAAAGTGCAAAGACTGCTTGATCGGCAAGTCTTACCGTCTGCCATTCCTTCAGCACTCACACAAGGAGGAAAAAGAAATCATGCCATTGGACTTGGTGCATGCGGACTTGATGGGTCCACTTGACGTATTGAGCTGGGGAGGAGCCAAGTACGTCTTAACCATCATTGATGAATCTACGAGATATGCAAGTGTATTTTTCCTGAAAAACAAAGGCGGAACCCTGGGAAAGTCAAAGAATGGATTCAAGAATCTGAGAAACAAACCAGCCGGAAACTAAAACGAATACGTACAGATAATGGCTTGGAATTTTGTTCCAAGGAATGGGACACTTTCTGCACGAGCATTGGAATAGTTCATGAACACACTATGACGTATACACCCCAACAGAATGGTGTGGCAGAAAGAATGAATAGGACACTCCTAGATCTTGTCAGGAGCACTATATCTGGAAGTGGTCTGCCAAAGGCTTCCTGGGCGGAGCTGACTTACACCGCAGCCTATGTCAGAAACAGAGTTCTCAACAATCACAATGGTGAAAGCACGCCATATGAACTGTGGACAGGGAACAAGCCTAGTCTTAAACACATAAGAGCTATTGGCTGTCAAGTATTTGTCCATATTCCAAGACAAGTCCGTAAATCCAAACTCGAAAGGAGAGCTGTCAAAGGTAACCTTGTTGGATATGTACTCAGAGGACGTGGCTACAGAGTGTGGATTCCTGAGATGAAGAAAGTGGTGAAATCTCGGGACTGTGTCTTCAAAGAGAGTGATGTATCGAGGAACGACAGCAACCGGGAGGTGCTTCCATCAGTTGAACACTACAGCTATGGGACTCAACAGGAGATTGAAGAGTATCCAGTGTCTTTATTAGATCAAGAAGACGTGATACCTACAGGAGAGGACAGCCATAATGAAGATACTGTGAAGCCTTCTCCTACTCGATCTCATTCAATGATCCTAAGGAACCAGAGAAATGCTCAGAACTCAATTGAACTCCTCAGTACTAAAGTAAATAAGGGAGATCCTACTTCGTATAAAGAAGCTATCCAAGGCCCTGAAGCTGAGCATTGGCTTGAAGCAATCGAAGAAGAATTGGAATCCTTGAGAAAGCACAAAGTTTGGGAACTAACAGAACTACCAAAAGACTGCCCCAATTGCTTGTAAGTGGGTACTACACAAGAAGACCAAGGCCGAGGGTCAAGTAGTTAGATACAAGGCCCGACGTGTGGCAAAGGACTTCACTCAACAAAAGGGAATCGATTATGATGAGATTTACTCACCTGTTTCTAGTTTTGAAACGACAAGACTTCTCACAGCAATAGGTGTTGAAAATAACTGGTTCATAGACCAATATAAGGTGAAAAGTGCTTATCTCTACGGCAAGCTTGACCGAGTGATCTACATGGAACAACCAGAAGGCTTTGTTAAACCTGGTGAGGAACATCTTTACTGCCAACTCAAAAGGTCTCTGTACAGACTGAAGCAAAGTGACAGATGTTGGAACAAGTGCCTTGATGAGTGGTTGAAGAAAAAGGGATTTATGAGGAATCCAGTTGACCCTTGTGTCTACAAACTCAAGCTGAACGAAGGAATGATATTCTTATCATTATACGTGGATGATATTCTTACTCCGACGGAGAATCAAGAAGTGAGAGAAAAGTGCATTGAACTGCTGAGAGGTCACTTCGAAACAAAGTACATCGGACAAGTATCTTACCTGCTTGGTGTCAACTTCACTCAATCAAAGGGTGGATGCGTAACTCTAACACAAAGAGCCTATATAAAAAGTCTACTGGAACGGTTCAATCTTCAGGAAGAAAGAGAAGTCTCAACGCCGATGGAAACCAGACCAGGACTTCTTGAGGAAGAAGATGAAGAAAACTGCCAAGACCTTCCCTACCATGAACTAATTGGTGGACTGCTCTACATTTCACAGCGGACAAGGCCAGACATTGCCTATGCAGTAAGTCAATTGGCTCGCTATTGTTCAAAGTACACTAGAAAACACTGGGTTGCTGCGAAACGAATTTTAAGATACTTAAAATCTTCAGAGCATCTAGGCATCACCTATAGACGGACTGGGGAACAACTGTGTGTCTTTTCTGATGCAGATTGGGGAACCAACCTGGAAGACAGAAAGATTACATCGGGTTACGTAGTGATGTTTGCAGGCGCTCCAATCCTATGGCGAAGTTCAAAGCAAACTGTCACCGCCCTCAGCACAATGGAGGCGGAATACATTTCCCTATCATCGTCAGTCAGGGAAGTGACATGGATCAGGGAGTTCCTGAACCATTTGGATATACCACATAATATGGTTGAGCCAACTCCGGTGTGGTGCGATAACCAAGCGGCTATAGCACACGCCAAGAGCTACATCAGCCGATCCAAGACCAGACACATCGCTATTAGATATCACTTCATCAGAGAAAAGGTGGATGATGGTGTGATTCAACTGGACTATGTTACAAGTGGAAGAAACCTAGCGGACATTTTGACCAAGCCACTGGGGAGAAACCTACACGAACTTCATTGTTCGAGACTCTTAAGCGGCGAAGTGGTCCATAACTAAGAGATCACTACGAGGGAGGAGATTGCTAGACCGTGACGGCGGGCGGCTGGCTTCGGCAACACTGGAGCTGACGTCACTTCCTGTTGATGTAACCTGCGAGTGGCGTCGCCACGCTGACTTATTCTCTTTCTCCATGTTTACCATTTAATCTATATATAATACTTTTACCTTGTAGTTAATTAAATAATAATTAACGTTGAGAGCTGTGTGTAATCAAATTGGAATACAACAGATATCTTCTTGTAGTTTAGGACCACAATAAAGTAAGTCATTTAATGATAACCCAGTGCTAGTCTTTGCCGATGCATCGAATACCACCATGAGTTTTGTTGTTGTACTTTGGCCTTTTAATACTGCATGATACGGCATATAATATACTTGATGAGATGGTTGCTCTGGTTCAATTTCATTGATAACTTCCACATATGGCCAAGATTTATATATTCCTGCATGAATTCTCTCACATGTTGTGAATATACCGGGTTTTGATGGAAGCGTCTTTCCAAAGAAAGGAATCTTCTTAAGGCTTGAGATTTTGAATGTCCTAATTGATAATTAATTTTATTATGGTTAAGCCTAAATGGCAATGAAACTACATATCTCCCTTTTTCATCTGTGAATGTTGTATTTCTAAATATATTCTCACATTCAAATTCTTCCATGTTCAACTCTTCCTTGTGCGTAGGAATGCTTTCCGCATCCCAAATTTTTTTAACAATATCATCTAGTTCAGCTGAAGAATGATTAACATGTATTTGTTGAATGGATGTGCTAGTAGTGTTATTGGGCATATTTGATCTACCTGAAATGATCCAACCTAACTTTGAATTCATAGCTGAGGGTGCATATCTTGGACCCTTAATCAAACCTGGTTCAATAAGATATCATCTAAATATAAATCAGCTCCTATAATTATATCTATAGGTCTAGGAATATAAAATTCAGGATCAGAAAGTTTCAAATTATTTAAATGAGGCCAAACTGGGTTATGCTTTAAAAAATTAGGTATTTTGCTCAATAGGTCTTTAACAATTAGAGCTTTAGTTTCAAACTTGAAATGATCATAAATGGAAGAAAGTTTTATCTTTATTATCTTATTAACTTGTGGTTGCATGGTTGAATTAAATCCTGCAATTTTTACTTTTGTATGTTCTTGAGCTATATTTAATTTGTCTGCAAGTGTCTTAGTTATTAATGATTTTTGAGCACCAGAATCAATCAGGGCTCGGCACATTAGCTCATCATTTTTGAATTAAAAACTTTTATTAAGGCTGTAGTGAGAAAAATATTTGTTTCTAAGATTGAAGTATTGTTAGATAGAACTGTGTGGTTTACTGTCTGATGCTGGTTTTGTTATTCACTTGTATTAGCTTGGTGTTTGGTAGTTGAAATAGGACCTTGCCTTCTTTGATAATTATAATAATGAAGGGTAGTATGATGTTTTTTGTTGCAGACTTTACAAATGGCAGTTATTTTACAATGATTGGCATAATGATTTACACCTAAGCAGTTTATACAAAGGTTTTTGCTTCTTACAAATTTGATCCTATCATTGAAAGACAACTTAGAAAATACTTGGCAGGTACCTAACTTATGAGATGAATTACAATAGGTGCATTTGATTATGTTAGAATTTACTTGATAATTTTTAAAGGTCTTCCTATAACATTATCTTCTTTTTGATATATTTTTCCATTAATGTGATCCAATCCCTTTCTATGCTTTTCTAAAAATGTTAATAAGTCTTGAAGAGTAGGAAATGTATTTTCCTTTAATGAAAGTTCATAGTCCTTGTTCATGTTGCTATCATTTTTCTTTAAAATAAAAGTAGTGAGAAGCATGTTTCCTAATTGTTCTTCATTAATTCCTAACAATTCTAAATTTCTTAAGTTCAACTTAACAGTATCAATTATTTCAATAATATTCCTTGAGTTGGTTACTTTTATATACTTGATATTCAGTATATTGTTACAGTATTTATAGGCTAGGTCTCTTGTACAGTGATATCTTTCATTGAGAGCAAGCCAAGCTTTATCAAAAGTGTCAGGAGTTAAAGAAAAATCCTTAATTATGCTAGCTACATCTCCAGAAAGAGAACTTTGTAGATATTTAAACTTTTGAATATTATTTAATGATGAATTGTTTATAATGGTATCTTCAAATGTGGTCTTAAAATCCAACCATTGATCAAGATCACCTTTAAAATAGGGTAGAGAAAACTTAGGGAGATTAATTTTAGTTTCTTCTATCTTAGTATTTATATTTTCTTTTAATTCTAAATAATTTAATAAAGTAGATTGTATTTCAGTTATATCTTTATTAGCTTTTTTATAAATAGGCATATGTGATTGATGTTAATCAGAATCAACTAATTCAATCATATAATTTTCAATATATTTCTTTAATTTTGTTTATATTATCCAGTTGTACCTTTAAATAACCTTTACTTTGAGTTTCTACATTTTCTAATTCGATCTTTAGGTCATCAAGCTTCGATATTTCGAAATACAATTTTTTAGATGTAACTTTACTTGTTTAAATTATAAAACTATTTTAGAGGCGTAATATTATTTTAAAAAAAAAACAATTTCTACTGTCCTTACTGCGATGGAAAAATTACTTGTTTGTTTATGCATATAAACAATATAAACAATTCATCATTAAATAATATTCAAAAGTTTAAATATCTACAAAGTTCTCTTTCTGGAGATGCAGCTAGTACAATTAAGGGTTTTTCTTTAACTCCTGACACTTTTGATAAAGCTTGGCTTGCTCTCAATGAAAGATATCACTGTACAAGAGACCCTAACCACAGGCCCAGCCGGGAGTATGGAGAGGTTAGATTGACCAAATCTAGCTAAGCTCGCCTGGCGGCGCCACCGCCGGTGAGCTTAGCTAGAGATTTGGTCAATTTAACCTTTTGGAAATGAACATTTCATTAGAGTTATGTAATAAAAGTATAATAAAAACCATATAAATAAATGGCTCAAATAACCCACAGTTTGGATCTGGAAGATTTCTCTAAAATAATAAGCCAGAATGACATAATTAATAATTTCCATAATTTCACCATGTGGCAAGAGTTGTTTGAAGAAGAGATATTAAAAATATATAATTAAATATTTTCAACACGAGGTATTAGCACATTATCTGTGTACATGAAATTATACCATTTCAGTGCAATTTTTTTTTTCTTTTAAAAATAAAAAAATCTTCCCCTTTTATCTAACCTGTGGTAAAAATATATATATATTGTCATTTCTTATTAAAAGATATGGTTTAATTTTATTAAAATAATAAAATAGGATTCGCAAAAGTTGAAATAACTGCTGCTTTTGGTCTTTTGTGTGTGTATTAGGAATAAAGTCAAATGAAGAAAACTTATAATTTGATACAAGTTTATTTTGATATATATTCAGATACATTTAAAGCAGGTTTAAGAATTTTGTAATAAGTTGTATTAATGATTATATATATAAAAATATATATTTTTAGATGTGTATGTGGGCGTATAGTACTTGTTAGAAACTTTAGCAAAAAAAATTAGTAAAAGAAGGTGACTATAAAAAAAGGAAAAGTACAAATGTTATAGTCTACAATAAAGGAGGAATGACAATCTCTTATTCAAGCCTTTGTACAATATTCTGCAAAATAAATAAATTAGAGTATTGTAAATTTTACTAGGAGTCTTCAATAAAGTAATAAAATCTCTGATGTGACCTTGTGGTGACATTGCAGCTGAATACACCCTTACTTATTGACGTCATATAAATCGACATCTTTTTAATAGTGTAAAGTCGTTCATCTCGTCGAAAGTCAAGTGTGTTTTTAAATAACTTGCCATTGTAACAAAAGTCTTTGATTTCCAGACTTAAGTCTGGTCATCTACGGACAATGACTTTCCAGAATGGTTGCAGGATTTTCCCACCATGTACTAAGTGCAATTCTCAGCCTGCAACCCTGAGACATATAATTGACTGTATTGACTCATCCATTGATGAGCTCTACTCTTCCCTGGCAGTGTGATTGAGTGGAGATAAGAAAGAAGAAGACTTGCCATTGCTGGGTTTTCTCATGTATGAAAGTTTTTAGGTTCTATTATGAAATACAGTAGAACCACCCTGTAGAGAACCCCTAATTGCAGAGCCAAAGTGTCCTTTATGGAGGTGTCCTATTACTGGAGAGTTGCTAAATTGTATAAATGGTAATTTTGCAAATGAAAACTGTCTTTTGAGAGAGGTGTCGTCTAAATGGAGTTTTACTGTAATGGATGTTTGTCCTAAAGTCACATTGAGGGCAGGAATTAGGTTTTTTTGCTGTGTTTAATTTGATGTCTTTTTAAATACCTTGGACTTGTAGTCCTATAGTCACATTGAGGGCAAGAGTGAGGTCTTTCTACTATATGAGTGTTTAAATGTTGTTTTAGATTAGTAGGTCTAATTGTTTTATAATCACAGTAAGAACATGTGTATGGTGTTTCGCCTGTATGTATGAATTGATGTCCTTTTAATAGGCTTTTAGTTTTTGCGCTAAATTCACAATAAGGGCAGGAAAAGGGTTTTTCTCCTGTATGGTTTAATTGGTGTATTTTTAATTTACTTGCAGTTGTTGTACTGTAGTCACAGTGTGGGCAGGAATACGGTTTTTCTCCTGTATGTGTTAATTGGTGTATTTTTAATTTACTTGCAGTTGTTGTACTGTAGTCACAGTGTGGGCAGGAATACGGTTTTTCTCCTGTATGTGTTAATTGGTGTATTTTTAATTTACTTGCAGTTGTTGTAGTATAGTCACAGTGTGGGCAGGAATATGGTTTTTCTCCTGTATGTAGTAATTGGTGTATTTTTAATTTTCCTGCAGTTATTGTTCTATAGTCACAATGAGGGCAGGGGAAGGGTTTTTCTCCCGTATGTATTGATTGGTGTATTTTTAATTTTCCTGCAGTTATTGTTCTATAGTCACAATGAGGGCAGGAATAAGGTTTTTCTCCTGTATGTATTGATTGGTGTAGTTTTAATTTATTTGCAGTCACTGTACTATAGCTACAATAAAGGCAGGTGTATGGTTTTTCTCCTGTATGTTTTAATTGATGTTTTTTCAAATCAAAAGTTCTGCTTGTTTTATAGTCACAGTGAGAACAGGAGTAAGGTTTTTCTCCTGTATGTATTGATTGGTGTATTTTTAATTTGTGTGCAGCTGTTGTTCTATAGTCACAATAAGGGCAGGGGAAGGGTTTTTCTCCTGTATGTATTAATTGGTGTAGTTTTAAACTATATGACTGTTTTGCCCTATAGTCACAATGAGGGCAGGAATAAGGTTTTTCTTCTGTATGTAAAGATTTGTGCATTTTTAAATGCAAGTTGCTGCTTGTTCTATATACAGAGTGATAACAATAGTTGGTAAATTTTTCTCGTATATATAAATTAATGCTTTTTATTTAATAATCTGGATTATTCTATAGTCACAGTAAGAGCGATCTAAGGTTTTTCTCCTGGATGAGTACAGCTTTGTGCTTTTTAAATGACAATAATTGTTAGCTCTATAGTCACAGTAAGGTGCTATTTCTGTAGATCTGCAGTGATTCATTTTGTGACATTGCACTTATTAATTTATAGTTATTTTGAGGATACAAATATATTTTATCCTTTTCTAGCTTTGAGTTATATTGAAAAATTTTAAAGGAGAAAATAAATCTTTGAAATAGATGAGAAAAAAAATATTTATTTTTCTAAAAATATGCTGTATAAATTTGTTAAGGGATGTTATAAAGGCAAATATATCTTCTCAATAGCTTTTATCATATTGCATGTGGATACAACTTGAAATAGTCCAGCTGCAGCTGTGATGCACTGTTGGAGACTGAAGAAGCACTACTGTTTCTTTAAATGCAGTTGGTTGTTTCTGGATAGAAGATTCAGGCTCATCTGGGTTAAACACATCATGATTCATTACAAAACAAAATTAAATGTAGAAAAGAGTAAATTAATAAAAAATATTGGGAAAAACGAATTTAAAAAATACAAACTTTACTTCTATTACTGTATTATTAAAAATTATAGATTATAATTGGGCCAAGAATCTGGGGATCTCCCACCGAAAGCTATGATCCCTTGGGGTGTTGAATTAATGAGATTAACTGTAAATAGATCTATTTTTTACGATGTATCAAGGCCGACACTCAAGGATTAAAAGTATTGTAGTATATTTACTTCAGGCGTTTTATTTATAAAAACACTGAACATATGCATTGAACAAAACTTTGTAATTGTCTTCTTGATAAAAATTCGGCAAAGAGACATTTGTTGCGCTAGTTATTTTATGTAATCTACGTACTTTTATTTTTAGATTAAAAAATTTTGATAATATTAAATATCAATTATTATTTATTTGTAACAAGTATTTAGTTTTAAAATTTTGTTAAGAAGGAATAAAATATTGTAAACAAGATGATGATAAGTTAATATTTTCTGACTAAATAATTTTATAATCATAGTAGGACCAAATATAGGCTTTTGACTTTTAATTAGACAATTTTAATTTATATTTAGACATTTTTCATTTTAATTTAGACACTTTCATTTTATTTAGACATTTTAAATTTTAATTTAGACATTTTAAATTTTATATATAATTTAGACATTTTAAATTTTAATTTAGACAAATGGTCTTTTTATATAAAATTCAATGACTAAATTAATATGAAAAATGTCTAAATTAAAAAGAAAATTGTCTAAATTGTAATGGAAAATTTCTAAATTAAAATTGAAAATGTCTGAATAAAAATGAAAGTGTCTAAATTAAAATGAAAAATGTCTAAATATAAATTCAAAAATGTCTAATTAAAGGTTAAAAACCTATATATAACAATTACAGAGTCTGCAAATGAATCATTAATTTATTATCATTACAGTTATAAAAAAAACAATTTCCAAAAATAATCAAATCTTAAAGTAAATAAGCTATCAACCGCACTTCCTCCCTCCCCCCCCCCCCCCCCCCCCTTTTTTTCCACAGATAAATATTTAACATTTTGAAGTAGACACAGCTAAATATATTTTTTGTTCTATTTAAAGATTGAATTTTATTTAATTCTATTTAATAAATGAATTTGAAAATTAAAACAATGAGAGAGCTATTCATTGGACATATCCATAAAATACATATTTTATAAAAATATTTGTGCAAAGGCTGTTTCCATGTTCCCATAAATTTATGTTATCTAATATACTACTCTGATCAAAAAATTTTGACACTTTGCCCATAAGTTAAAAAAACTTTATCATTCTACCAAATTCAAATTGTCCCCTTCAAAGTAGTCCCCGTTGGCCGCGATGCACTTCAGCCACCTTTTTTTTTCCAGTCGGCAAAACACCTCTGGTAGTCTGTTTTCGGGATCGCCTTCATGGCCTTCTCGATTCCATTTTGATCTCTTCTATGCTCTAAATTTCCGACCCTTTAACTTTTTTTGAGCTTTCCAAAAAGGAAAAAGTCGCAGGGGGCCAAATCGGGACTGTATGGGGGATTGAGGGAACACAGAGGTTGAGTGGTCCTGCAGGAACTTCGAGGGCTGTTTGCGCCGGCGCGTTATCGTGGTGGAGGATCCACGATTTGCACCTCCACAGCTCCGGCCGTTTCTGACTGATCGCTTCCCTCAATCGCCTCAAAACTCCCAGGTAGGAGTCAATAGTTATTGTAGAGCCTTGTTGTTGAAATTCAACATGACCTTGACTTTGCTGGGAGCTTTCCTCGCTTTCTTTGGTCTCAGCTCATTTTTGAAGCGTCACTCTGATGCCTGTTGGGTAGTTTCCGAATCAAAGCCGTAAATCATGTTCATCTCCAGCAATGACCCTCCTCAGCAATTCGGGGTCGTCGGTTGTCGCTTCGAGATTGAGACTGGTCGTTTCTTTCAGGGCGTTCTTTTGATCAAAAGTCAAATCTTTGGGAACGAGAACGGCGTTGAGTCTTCTCACTCCCAAAATGTCCTTCATTATCGATTGAGTCGACCCAAATGATATACCTGTGCTTCGGCGGACTGACAGTTATTCAGTGTAGCTTGCGTAGGCGGTCCGTGTAGGTCAGCTCTGCTCGGTCTGGGCTTCAATGGTACCATCATATGGACTCACCTCTATCTCCCTCGGAGATCTGGCGACCAGCAGCTTACTCAGGGCATCGGCGATTTGTTTCAGCGGGTTTGTGGAGGTACCTTGGGGCGGCGACGTTTCCTCCTCTTCAAATGTTGTCTCTTTTTTGGGGACAGATGGCTCGGTCATATTGGACTGGTCGGTTTGTTCTTCCATCTTGGCTCTTTCTCTCTTTTCTATCTGGACAGTCTTCTTACCTTCTTCGTTGTGGTGTCCTTCGTTTTGGTTATCCTGTCGACTCTCGCTATAGCTGTGATAACCGAGGGTCAAACCAGTAGTAAACGAGAGGGACAGTCAGGGCGTGGAGAGTTTTCCAGTACCTCTCTGCACCTTGGAGGACCTTTAACAGTTCTCACAGAGTACAGGCAGTCGTGGTCGAGGCAAAGTGGAAAGCTTGGGAATGTCCATACACAAAAAACGAAGAGACTCAGTTGTATTAGGAAAGTTCCGTGAACAGATAGGAGTCGAGCTAAAAGCAAGATGGAGATAGAAGAGTTCTTACTGTTCTACATGGTCGATGAGGTGAACCTGGGTACAACCGACGAGGGCTGACGCTGGTGGTGAAGTGACTATTATTTCGGCTAGGGGGCAGATGTTTTATATATCTTTGCCGAGGGGGGAGACATGCGAGAATTTGGACTTTGAAAGGGTGTGTAGCGGCTCCCAAATATTAACTTTTCATATTTTCATTATAAGTTTTAATTTGTTCAATAACTATTTAATTCAAATATTAAATTAAATTATCTTATAAATATATAATGCTCATAAAATATACTTTATTAAAATTATATGAATTAACATTAATATCATATTAATTGTTTTCATATCAATATAATAAAATAATTATACATCATTCTAAATATAAATCATATAAAATGTAAATATTTATCTATAATATATCCAACACATATATCTAACATTATATAATCTAGAAATGATATTTGACCACACACACATATATACAAAAAGAACAAAAACGTGTAATATACAATAATTTAACCCCTTCTGATAATTTGTAGTAAATAAATGTAATTAAAAGTTGATTTTACAATAAATAATTTGTTATCTGACTCCGCCTAGAATTCCATGCCGCCCAAAAATGGTGAGCTGTATTTAAAATATAAACCTTAAAGAACATTTGCAAGCAATCAAACAAGAATTTCAATTCGATCAAAAGTAAAAAATAAAAATTATTCATAATATCAAATTATAAATATTTAAGAAATACATATTAAATATTTATATTTAAAACAAAAAATATAACATATTTCGCAATATTTAAAAACAACGAAAACGTACATCGTTTGGTATTTAATTCAAGGCAAATTTTTAACTTAAAAACAAATCGCTATCAAATATAATTTTAAGAAATTATTTATGTGGATTGTCGTTAATTAACCACCACAGGTGCAAAGGTCGTGGGGTGTCTGCGGTATTTTCTACACCCTTTGGACCTGATGTCAACGGCCTGCCAAATTCCTCTTTAGGGTTGTTGGATTTCTATCTCGATCGCTTGCTTAGCTCAGCTCTTAATCTATTACATAGTTTTATTTATTCAGCCTCAGTTTGTACAAAGTACATTACATATGGTATGCAATGACACATGTCAATCATGTGTATAATTATTTATAGATGTATTTCTATATACAACTTGACAATCTTGTTATAAGTGTTGGGTCCATTTTTCCATAACAACCCAACAATGATGTAAACATCATATATAATAGGCACAGTAACCTTTCTGAAGTTTTTGCTATCCAGAAGGAAAATCTAACGCAGCGGGAGTACCCTAAAAGTCCACTAGCAGAACTGAGGAAGCAGCCACGAGATCCCCTGGAGCTGACGACTATGTACATATGTACAAATGTCACAATTCAATTTTGTACATAAACTCCTGCTCTATTTCCTTAATATTTTATACTGCAGGGCTTATAGGGTTCATTAAGAATTAAAAGGATAATTCCTTATTCCTATAATTGTATAAGGCAAAGGCTAATTATAGTCATTTCAATAGACTTAAATTTATTATATTAATCTTAAATATTATTTTATTATTATTTTTTAAATAATTTAATATTTTAACACTGAATATTTAAAGCCAGAATATTAAAAAGGGCATTTTATTTATTTCCCTAACTATGAATTTGATTTAATTTCATTTACCCAAAATATAAAATTAAATTGTTAATTTATTATCTAAAGAGATAATAAATTACCTTTCTTTTTAGGAGAATAAATTCGATATTTAATTAATTAATTATTCTACGAGAAAGAGAATTACTCGGTGGAAGAGTAAAATAATTTTTTTACCACTGCGGTAGAAGATGGGCAGTCTTGGCTAGATAGTCGATCAGTGAACAAGTTCTTAGTACCCACCTGGAGGCTCGACTTTTGGAATGTAAGTTTTTTCTTTTCTTCCTTTTTTAGGGGTAAACATGTCTATATAATAATTTAATGAGGGCGCAACAGCCCACTGTTATAGGCAGTGTTGGGCAAATATTAATTAAAATGATTTATTAAAGATTAACAATTGATTAATTGTTAATTGTAATTTTCACAATTAACAATTAATTAATTGTTAATTGCACTTCAATTAAATTGAAAAATAATTTTTTAATGCCCAACACTGGTTATAGGTCGAATCATTATTACAAATTTATCTCTATTGCGTCTCTTAATACCTTTAAGAACTCTGATTGAATAATCAGGATTTCGCTATCTATATATATGTTTCCTTTGTTTTATAGGTAGATTAAAAATTTCTATGTTCACTATAAGTTTCCTTTTTTTATTACGAGTATTATGGATAGGGCAATTTATTAATATACATTTTTTTAAATACAAGCTCATTGTTTGGATTTCGCCCTTTGATGTCTATATAGCCTGCATTTTGTATAGTATTTTATTAGAGTAATCCTTTTATATACTATTATGCATTAACAATTTCCTCCACAAGGAGAAATTCTGTACTCTTGATATAAGATAAATCCTTGCGTATGTGATTATAGTTTACATGTGTTAATCTACACCTTTATTTCTTTTAATTGAGTGGCACAATTTTTTTTAAAACACTAACATATTGTCACGGTAGTGATAACGAGTATAACAAAAGTTTAAGTAAAAATAATTTATTTATAAAATGCAAACTATTTCTAAAAAATTATTTACAAGTAATAATATACAAGAATGGTAAGGGGTGATGACTATGCAAATATTAATGATGATATACCACAGAATATTTAAAATAATTATTCAGTGACCTTGCCCCCTTCCTAGATGAACAGCGTCCCGCTGTAATTATCACTTGAACAGATCAGCTTGGTCCTCAGGGTCATGGTAGGGTTTCATTCTCAGTACATGGACCAGGTCTCTTGTTTTGCGTCTCCTGGTTGGTTGGTCCACAGGTTCAACTTCGAAGGTCACGTCAGAGAGTTTCCGAGTAGCCCTGTATGGCCCGAAGTACCTTTTCATCAGTTTTTCTGAGAGTCCCACCTTTCTTATCGGGATGAAAATCCATACCAGGTCACCGACGTTGTAATCCATTGCCTCGTGCTTTGAGTCATATCTGGCCTTGTCCTTTTCTTGGGCTTTCAAGGTTTCTAATCTTGCTAGCTGCCTAGTTTCTTCGACTCGCGAGGCAATCTTCGGACTGTAATCCTCTTGGAGATCTTCATGCGGATTTGGGAAAAGAGTGTCTACAGTTGTTTCAGCTTCGGGTCCATGAATCAGTTTAAAAGGGGTAAAACCTGTAGTATCTTGTTTTGCCGTGTTGTAGGCGAACGTGACGTAGGGCAGGATTACGTCCCAGTCCTTCTGCTCAACACTTACATACATAGCGATCATGTTTGCTAAGGTTTTGTTCAACCTCTCCGTCAGTCCATTCGTCTGGGGATGATACGCTGTCGTGAACCGATGAATCGACGAGCATTGATTGGTGAGTTCCGCAATCAACTTGGATTGAAATACTCGTCCTCGGTTCGTGATGATTTCTCTGGGGGCTCCGTGCTTGAGAACATCTTCCATTAAGAACTTGGCTGCTTCTTTTGCTTCCCCTGTGGGTAAGGCTTTAGTAACAGCAAATCGAGTAAGATAGTCGGTACAGACTATGATCCATTTATTACCAGTATCAGACTTGGGAAATCTTCCAAGGAGGTCCATTCCAACTCTCTGAAAAGGGGAGGTTGCAGGAGGTATGGCCTTAAGTAGTCTGGGTGGCTTTTGAGTTGATTGTTTCTTTCTTTGGCGCTCTTTACAATGAGCGACATACTTCCGTATGTCCCCCGGAGAAGTCCTGGCCAGAAATATTTGTTTTTAACTCTCTCATATGTCTTCGAAAATCCAAGATGACCTGCTGTGGGAGCGTCGTGTAAACTTTCCAATAGTTCTAAGCGTAAGTGCTTAGGAATAACTTAAAGGTGTTGGTTTCCCAGGGGGTCGAAATTCTTTTTGTATAAGGTTCCTTTTAACATTTCATATCCTTTCGATTCGGCACCAAATCTTTCTGTTTCCTCTATCAATTTACAAATTTTAGGGTCTTTTCTTTGTTCAGCCTCGAAGCACGTCAGGGCAGTCCGAGAAAGACAGTCGGCATCTTGGTGTTTGCGTCCACTTTTATAAACAACCGTTACATTGTATTCTTGGAGTTTTAAAGCCCATCTTGCTAGTCTTCCTGTCGGGTCCTTCAGATTAGATAACCAGCAAAGAGCGTGGTGGTCAGTGACGATGACAAACTCACGACCAAAAAGGTACGGTCGAAATTTGTTGATGGCCCATATTGCGGCCAAGCATTCTCTTTCCGTTGTTGAGTAATTCTTCTCCGCCTTAGATAAAGTTCTTGAAGCATAACCATCTGGCCGCTCTTTCCCATCGTTGATCTGTACGAGGACAGCTCCAATTCCATAACCGCTGGCGTCAGTATGAAGCTCGATTGGCAGTTGTTCTTCGAAATAGGCAAGAACAGGTTCAGACATCAATGCTTTTTTTAAGGAATCAAAAGCAACCTGTTGGTCAGAGTTCCACGTGAATTTATTATCTTTTTTGAGGACTTCGTGTAAAGGAGCAGCTTTCTCAGCAAAATTTTCGATAAATCTACGATAATAGGAACATAGGCCAATGAAGCTTCTCACATCTGTTATAGATTTTGGGGTCGGAAACTTGGCGATAGCTTCAATCTTTTCTGGATCAGGATAAATACCTTTACTATCGACGAGGTGTCCAAACACTCTGATTCGTTTGGTTCCGAAAAAGCACTTTTTTGGGTTGAGGCGTAGCTCGGCTTTGTCGAGACATTGTAGTATGATTTCAAGCCGGTGAACGATTTGGAATACACCACGATGTCGTCTAAATAACAGAGGGCCATCGTCCATTTCAAGCCTTTCAATATCTTGTCCATCATGCGCTCGAATGTTGCAGGGGCATTGCACAGGCCAAAGGGCATGGCTAGGAATTCGTAGAGTCCGTCAGGGGTAATAAAGGCAGTTTTTTTATCTATCTGCTTCGTCGACTTCTATTTGCCAATATCCTGAACGAAGGTCCATTGATGAATAAAATTTAGCTCCTTTCAGGGAGTCAAGTTTATCATCGATTCGGGGTAGTGGGTAAACGTCTTTTTTAGTAACTTTGTTTAGTCGTCTGTAATCCACACAGAAACGCCAGTTACCATCCTTCTTCTTCACTAAAATAACCGGCGATGACCATGGGCTTTCTGAATGACTTATAATCCCGGCGTCTAGCATTTTGTCCAATTCCGTTTGGATTGCTTGGCGTTCTGTAGGGGAGACTCGATATGGTCTATGCTTAATAGGCTGATGGTTTCCAGTTTCAATTTTATGTTTGGTACTGAAGTTTACTTTACTGGTTCATTATTATTATCAAATATTTTATCATATCGTTTTAAAATTGATAAGATTTGAGACTGCTGCTCTTCTGATAAATCATCACTAATTAAATTTTGTAAAAATTTAAAGTCACTTTTATCAGCATGACTGGCATGATTCGCATTTTTCACCTCCTTATTAAATTCAGAACATTCTGAAATGGCAGTCAAGTTATTTTCTTCAACCCTTTGAATTTTTACCAGGCACATTCCCTTAGGGACTATTTGAGCTGTGGTGCTAGAATTTACGATCCAAAGTTTTCCTTTATTATGGGAAAGCCCGAATAATGCACAGGGAAGTGTTAACCCTTTTCCTATTAATACCTTTTTCGAAGGTTCAAAAGTACCTGATTTTGCCCATTAAGCTCTTCACTCATAACATTTATTAGTTTGGTAGATTCGGCTGGGATTACGACGCTTCTGCTAGCCACAACCTTTCCCATGGAAGCTGGTGAATTTAGTACATCTTTGGCCTCTTCCAATCTGATTTCGGCGCGTCCACAATCAATCACGGCATTTGATGCCTCTAGGAAATCCCATCCGAGGATAATACTTGGGTTACTATTAGGGAGGACGATAAACTCAAGCGGCTGTTCCAATCCATTGATGCTCAAGCTGATTGTGCATCGGCCGATCAATGTAACATTCTTGTCATCAGCAACTTTCAGAGTCATTCCGCTATCCTTGAACATGGTCTTTTTTAATTTTCGTCTTAGTCCATCAGAGATAACTGAAAAAGAGGAACCTGAATCGACCAAAGCAGAAAATGCAATGTCATCAATGATGATTTCGACATAATTTTGTTGTAATTTAGCGGCTGTCGACGATGGAGGGTTTTTCACACCCGCGGCTTCCCCCTCGAAAGAAGACGCGATGCTTAGTTTTTTTCTAGATTGTAGCGGCATGGGGATTGGCTTGTATGGCGGCCTGGGGAAATGGACTGGCGTCTTGGGGATCTTTCTCTGTTTCTGCGGTAGATTTGGCTTCTTATGGCTTGGTGGTTACCCATTTGAGGTTCTTGGGTGCTTGGTGCATGTCCTTCGGGTCTCTGCGTCCATTGTCGTCGTTCTCTACAATATCGCTTAGCATGGCCTGGGCGGCCGCAATTAAAACATATTGGGATGTTGTCATGCGTCCTCCATTCATCCGTTCTTCGTTGTGGTGGCGTCTGGTTATATATGGGTGTTTGGGTAGGGTACTGACGTCGTGGAACCTGGCTGAATGTACGTGTTTGGTTGGGGTACGACTGTCGTGGCGGAGGCCTTTGAATAGGCTTCGAAATTGAAGCTACGTTTTTTTCAATCTCTTCTCGGATGATTTCTTTCAGAGAAGATGGTTCAGGGGTATTTGACTCGGGATTTAGTGCGCGATGAACTTCTTCACGCACGATGCGTCGGATTAACACGTTTTTACACGTTATTTACACGTTTTTTATTTGAAGCCTCGATTTTACGGCACCATTTGATGAAATCATTGATAGTTGCGATGTCTAAAATGATTATTGACTGATATATCTCCTCCGATATCCCTTTCGTCAAGTGTGCGACTATTTCATTTTCCATCATAGCCGGATTCACCTCTCTGCACAGATGGAGAACATCTTGAATGTAGGAATCACTGGTCTCCTCCTTCCCCTGAGCTCGAGTTTTGAGGTTCTCTGCGAGCTGATCTTTTTGGGTGACATGATGTCCGAAATTCTGAGAAAACATTTTCACAAAAATATCCCATGAATTAATTTTCTCTTCAACATTTTCGTACCATCTGTGCGCTGTTCCTTGGAGGAAAAAAATAAACATTTGCGAGGCACATTGAATCATCCCAGCAGTTGTAGCGAGCGACGCGATGGAATTCTTTCAACCATTTTTCTGGGTTCTGGTTGTGTTCTCCAGTAAAAATAGAAGGATTTCTAAAAGGTTGAAAGTGGTACTGACCCATTTTTGTCTGTGTCTCTTGCTTGACCATAGTGATGTTTTCTTCAGGTTCTAGTCCTTGTAGTCTTCTGCTTCTTCTAACGGCTTGGGCGTCGAAGGAATATTCCTGCTTCTCCACCAGTTGTCACGGATAACGAGTATAACAAAAGTTTAAGTAAAAATAATTTATTTATAAAATGCAAACTATTTCTAAAAAATTATTTACAAGTTATAATATACAAGAATGGAAAGGGGTGATGACTATGCAAATATTAATGATAATATACCACAGAATATTTAAAATAATTATTCAGTGACAATATGTCTAATCTAAACCACGTGTTTAAATTTTATATTTTAATTTTAGGTATTCAAATTTGAATAATATATAATTATGCGAACAGTAGTGGATGGTGAGTTAGTTAAATAAATATATGTCCTTTTAGAGTTACTTTAGGATAAATCAGGTATAAGTAATAGAATTCTAGATTGACCTTAAAATTAAACTACGCCATATAAGATGAATCTAGGACATGGACCTGAGTTTTCCTTTCTGGATTATATAATACATACTATGATATAACTCGTACTATGATCATTCATGAAGTAATCTTTAGAACTAACTCTAATTTTGGTTACACACTAGTACTAAATGCAATCTTAGTTATCCAACCACAATGTATTAAAAAAAATTTCGCATTGTAACAACTATAAAGGTAATTATTAAATCACTCAATATAATGATATCTATTACAAAGTAAATTATACCATAATCACTAGGAATAGGTAATTTCTGAGCTAGCATTTCTCGGGCTTAAAGGTATATTTCTTATGATCTCTATTAAAAAGTATATCAGGCACTTGGTTTTGAACAACTACAATAAAATAGCATTTACATTAAGATTTACATAAGTATTATACAACCCGGCCACGCGTCGCTGTGGCTAAATTGTAATATGTTAAAATTAACATTATACTAAACTATTCAGTACAGTAAAGTTAATATTCACTTATAAAGATAAAAATGTTTTAGCCGATCTAAGGGATTGAGATTAAAATTTGAAAGTGATTTATATATATATAGATAATATAGGCCTTCAATGTAATCATTGATTACAATCACTGCATCAATAAATGTCAGTGAACTCGTTTATATGTATTGTTTTTTGTTATCGAAATATTCAAATAGAACGTCCTCACATTTTCTGTAAAATATTTATATATGCACAAACACAGAATATAATCACTATGTCTTAATTTCGCTATAATTATTGGTATAAATATTATTCTAAAATAATTCGCCAGAAATCGTCCTGGTAGTTTACTAAACAACTTCCCAAAGTTTCATGGCAAACATCTAAAATAAAATAATACTTTTAATACTTTGCTACAATATTAAAAAGAGGGGGCTTAGGTGTTTAAAATGTAAAATGTGCTCTAAATAGTATTACATAGAGCCTTCATAACAAACATATTTAAAATAAACCAATCAAAATATAATAATGCTGTAAAAACAGACCCTGCTACAATAATATAAAAGAAATGAAAATAAAAGAAGACACCCACGCTGAGCCTCAAACCTAGGTTTGTTACAAATATTATTAAAAAATTGTTTATGTTAATTTTTATTTTAAAAAGCCTACATTTTAAATAAAATAATATTTTTAATAATTTGTTACAATAATATAAAAGAAATGAAAAAAAAAACACCCACGCTGAGCCTCGAACCTAGGTTGCGGGGGTACGAAGCTGTGTACCTAACCTATAGGCTAAGCTTGACGTTACAAATAAGCTCATGCGAGGCTATTTCAGGCCATACGTCTGCCGCGAGGGGGCGCTGATTGCGAGTGAATTTACGTTTTATTGTAAATAAAAATGCAACGAAAGGTTATTTCTAAAGAGTAATTAGCCAGAAACCATCCCGGTAGTATACTAAACATCTTCCCAAAGTTTCATCACGATTGGTTGAGCGATAGAGAAGATTATCACTGACGGACAGAAGGAGGACCAACAAACATCCATTTTTATATATATAGATAGGGTTGCTGGTTTAAATTACCATATATACACATAAAACCTTTGAAAGACTATTGCTGTATGCTAAAATAAATGTAATGGAATAGAAAAAGGACTTACTGTAGGGGGAAAGCCACCGACCAATGGCCTGCAGTATGTCAGCACTCTTTTCCTGCTAAGATCTAACTGCCACTTTTTTAAAATTTGGCGCCATCTACTGGTTCAAACCATGCTGCGCCACCTATGAACGAACTCTGAAAGCCTTTTAATTAAAAATAAAAAATGCTTAATATTATCAAGGTTTTATCTATATATATAAAAATGAATGTATGTGTGTGTGTGGTGTGTCTATACTTTACGCCTGACCAAACCACTCATTGGAACGCCATGAAACTTTGGGAAGTTATTTAGTATAGTACTGGGAAGGTTTTTGAAAAATAATTTCTTGAATATCCTTAGAGTTATTTGCAGATTTGTAGATTTAATTCGAAACAGCGCCCCCATTGCGAAGATGATAATAAGTTTTTTTTTATCTATAAGTTTATTTATCACTAAGTTTATTTTCTTAAAGATTATTTATCAAAAGTAAGATTTTCTACCTATTAATTGCGTACAAGTCAAAGTTAGTTTTATCATTTATCTACAACATATATATTGGGAGAATAGATAAAATGATGATTTTGTAATGTAGAAAATTAGGAAAGACAAAATTCAGGATGACATGGCAATTTATTTGAGACAATAATAATGATACTGATGGGTTCCCCGGTTTGGATAGTTGAAAAGGGGAGGATACAAAAGGGGGGAAAAAACTCTGTAATTGATTAAGAGTTGAGCTAAAGCAAGGATTGAGCATATAATATTGTCAGTACAATGGTCTAAAGATGGAAACAGCCGCGACACTATTATACAATTTCATCAGACAACCCACGAAATCGTTATTAAATTGGGCAATCTATAAAACACTGAAACACAGACACTCGCGGCAATGTATGTGGCCGGTAATTTATGGGAGACTTGATTATTAGTAACATTCCCTTCAAATAGGTAATAAACATACAACATTTCATTTAAACAGTTGGAATAGCACCATAAGGCAAATTATGTATGAAATAGGTAACAGAGGAAACAAGAAAATTTCTCTAGATATTTATTTAAATATCTTAAAATTTGGGAACATGTCTATACTGACGAGATATGCTATTTACATAGTAAAATTTAGATAGAGGTGACCTGAAGTTACTTTATAGCCCTTTAGGGCCCATGCGAAATCTAGGTTGGCTACTACAAAAAAGGAGGGGGGGAAGGCGCTAAGTCATAATGACAAATGGCTTACCTTTTCTCGAAAGTGCCGGCAAAGGTCTGGTCTCCTGTCTGTCTCAGGCCCGACTGAAAATCGTCCTTCTCACTGAGCGACTCCGATCGAAAAATCCCGCCTTTTGGCAAAGAACCTTCTTTTATTCATCTCTCTCTCCATTTTCATTCGCCGAAAGAAACACCAATCAAAATGGCCAACGCTCCAGTATCAATTTCATAGACGCCCCAGGCCTCATCAAAATAGAACATATAGTATTACCAAAACAAAAAAATCTAAAGAGAGAAACAACCACGGCGGTAGTGTAAGATTTCAGACTCCAGCCCCCCCCCTCCTTTCCACATGGATTGAAATACAATCCTCCCTTTTTTTCTCGGGACGATATATATATCGCCCTCCCCCGTCTTGGCTAAAATTGACCCAGGCCCTTTTTACCTGGACTGTAATGTGATGCTTTCCTTTCTCAGTCTTTAGAGATCTTCCTTCTCCATTTTTCTCTTTTTTTTTTTTTTTGGTCACCTTTACCTAAATTTTTGGTGAGGGGAATATATGTACATATGAAACAACAGTTTCCAGCTCGGATGTCTCTGGATGTCTTCTTCTTTACCAGGCATCAGCTTTCGGCATGGAAGTCTGGTGTCACCAAGTGTCTAAGTTTCTGGGCAAAAAAAATGGTCTGTAAGTCTATGTGGGAGGGAAGCCATGTATCCATTTGATTTGATTATACATACGCCTTCTGTTGGGGTATGGTTACAAAAAACGTGCCCCAACAATCCTCCCCCTGCCAAGTAATGGACAAATGCGTTTGTGCTATTCATTATTCATCTGCCTTTCATCAGTTACTATGAAAGCAGGCCCATTTCTAGCAAAATGCATTTTCCATTACTAGGTGAAGCCAGATGTACCGAAACCTATAGGGAAGATAAGGCTAGTCAAAATGATGGTATGCCATTCTAGATGTTTATTATTCCGAACATTAGTGGGCATTGCGCATCCTGGCAAAGGGGTTTTTATGTGCTATTATTCTGTCAGAACACTGTTATCAAAATAGGTTATTGGGGACAGTCATATCATATGTATGGAAGTAAGCAAGGTCATCTGTCTTACCATTCATGGGTATATATACCACCCTTCCACTTTCTTCTTTGGTCTTGAGGAGTAGGCCTTCCTAGTGGTAAGTCCTCTCAACCCCATCCTTGCCTCTTGGGGTACTGGATTCATTGCTACCTTCTTTCTGCTAACAATACAGTTAGGACATTTCCCTATTACATATTATATATGAAAAATTGGGCGCCAAGAAGTCGTTTAGAAATAACTGACTAGTCCAACTCCTAAAACATGCCAGCATCTTTATTTAAGTACCAATCAAGACATTCGTGTGGTATAGTTATACATATACAATCAAAGGAAAGGATAATTATAGTTAGCTGAAAGAAATATCTTGATACATAATGATTAGCCTATGACATGATGACTTTTGCTAAATAAAAAAAAAAGTTTACAGAAAACAAATTGTGAAAGTAATTATTAAATAAGGCACGAATATGTAATGATAAAATGAATCCTTCCATGTTATATGATGGGTATAATATATATATTGAAGAAAACACGTATCATGCAGATAGTGATTAAATATGATAAAAAATCATCCCATGATAGATGATAAAGAAAACTACTACAAAATTATATATGATGACAAAATATATATACTTATACAAGTAAGGCGGATAAAAGACAATAAGGATAAAATAGATCATGCCTTGAGGGAAGAATAAGCCATGACAACATGTTAAAAAAAAATCGCAACATGGCCGGTAAATATTACTAATATCATGAATATCAAAGGAAATAAAATTGTTGAAATGAATAGCATATGATTATAATATAATATATATGATATAAAATAATAACATATTCAATTAGAAAATGAAAACATATTATATATATTTGTGCGCTGAAGGTTCAAGGTTTAGTATCTCAGTTAAGTTTTTCAATCTTATTCAGTCTGGAATCACGAGTTGGTCACTGGGTAATATTCGTCTATCCCGATCCTACTGGAGGGTGTGTTTTCTCTTATGTGTTAGATTCCTCTAATTACAATACTCTCTCAACCCAGATGGGTACGTCATTTAGAATCTTGGTCAAATGGAACATAGCCCAGACCTCTATTAAACTACACAGTCCATTTAAATCTAGGGTGACAACCGTATGAAGAAAGCTCTCTGTTTGACAGAGAAACTAATCAACTTCTCCCATTTTGTTTGTGACTCCGTTTACCTTGTCTCTGGGGTGTGTACAGTTCAGCTACCTCCCCCTTCCAAGAAATTCATATTACTTTCATCTACTAATATACCCTCTATTCATTGACCTGAATCCTACAAATCTACATCTTATAAATTTGAATTTTATCAATCTGAAATTTTGGTTCTTTTACAAATTCCTTCAGAATTCTACTCCCTGTATAACTGCTCTTAATTCTACTGTCCTCAATACAACACTTCTAAAACTCTGACTCATTGGCTCGTTCTGGCGTCTCGTTCGCGGTCCTTATAGTTAACTAATACTTTAAAATCTTATCCTATCATGGAACGAGTTTAAACTCGTTGAAGGTCCTAATAATTACTTATTCTGCCTCTCGAATCTGTCTTATACTCGAATTCATTCCAACAAAACGTATGGCAGGGCGAATCCTTTATTAGAAGAAACTTCCGCTAGCTATGGGGGATCAAACTGGTACCGAAAAAAAAAATTCAATAGACGGAAACACTTCGTCTAGAATAACTGGGCAATCTCTGCCTACTTGCCAATCTTACAGGACCTCCCGTCTGGAATACCCTCGCTCCAGCCACGCTAAAATCGTCGAAACTACGGTGTCAGATCGGTTACCCAAGGTCGCGCCGTTATACCCCAGGCTATACGGCATGGCTAAAACAAATCCCCCATCCTGCATAAAATTCAATCTATACCTCTTCGTTTCCTCTAATGAGGAGAAGTTTTGTGGGTTTCCTGGTCTGATCATAACCTCCCACAACCTTCCAGCCTGAGAATCAAGATATGATCATTATCTACGACTCTTAAAATTCAAGTTGATATAATGAAATAGAGTAACTGATTACCCTAATAAAAGAAATCAATATTTGCACTCCTCTAAAAGGAGACCTAACAAAGTGGAGCGAATATTTTCCTAACAATAGATAGAGTTGTAGTTGTCCTGTTTGAGGCTTCTCGGTCCTAACAAAATTCGAAATAAAAAATAAAAAAAAATAAAAATCGATCCTATTGAAGTCCTTAACCCTATTCTAATGTATTTTGGGCTCACAATATAATAGTTTTTAACCTTCTTACACATTCATTACACCAATTCATTCATACACCCTCCCCCCTATCATTCACGGTGTGCATATAAACTAAAGTTAAAAGCTGCTACAAAGGCCAAAATACTCATTTATCAATATCAATAGATCCTAACAAATAATAACATATTTCAGGACACAATGTGAAATCAAATAAAATAATAAAATTAAAACAAATTGGGAACTAAGGCCCTATGTTACTCAAAAGAAATGCCTCTGTACAAGCTCTATATATACTAATACTTTATACTCAATAAATGATTGTTAACAATAATTGTTAACAATTCTAAATAATCTGGAAGCTAACCTATCTTTAAAAAATGTAATTTCAAAACTGCCCTTGCCTTGACACTAAGCGACTATTCACGACAATTCTATGAAGACACACACAGAATATAAGGGCGATTAAAGAACCATTAAACGTGACACCTCATAAAAGCGGATTGATTCATTCCCCTAGCCACTGTGGGTGAAGTCACTTTCCTCTTACTTCGTCGTGCGTCTACCCCCTTTTCAGTAGTCCGACCTCAGCACTCTATTGAAAGATGGATTTATAGGGTTTACGATTCACTACCCAACACTAACATTCTCAAGTGCTTTCCGAGGATCGACTACGATCTGGGCCTACTTAACTTCTACCCCTGGCTTAGGGTCCCTATACTTCACAACTTTACTCTGAAAGATTGACCTTTCATGTCCTCATTAGAAACCTATTTCAAAGCTACTACCTGAAGGCCAGGGATTATAGGGTTTCTGAATTACCCAACACAAGCCATAGGATGCCTATTAGGTTCGTTGTTTTAGACATAGCCCCCCCTCTAAGTTGTGATTTCCTACACCTTCCTTCACCTATTACTCCTGGTAATAACTAAAATTTCAGATTTACACTAAATAGTTAATTCACAATGGTATACATTATTCTCATTGGTCTTTGAAACTCGGGTTTTAACAAGAAATAGTTTGTATAGAAAAAAAAAGGAATCCCAATGAAGTTCTACTTAAAAAAAAAAGGTTTTTAAATTAAAAAAAAAAAAAGGTTGAAATCTCTAAACTTCTCATTCTATCGAGCTGATTCTCCGTACACACTCCAAAATCCTAGTTAGTGGCGACAGTCTAAGCAGAATTTACACTGTGTGGGCCTTTTCACCCTTGTAGACCTGCGTAAAGTTAAACTGTTCACACTAACTCTGTCAATTTCCCCTCGTCTCATTACTTCTGAGTCCGCTCTGGTTGTCACCCCTTGTTGGATAAAATTGTAACATAACAATAAAAAGAAACTAAAATTTTCCTAAATCATATCCTGACAGGTTGTACAAGCTCTTCAAAACGGTGTGTCATATTAAAACAAGGTTGTGAGACAACTCTTAATTATATACTATACTAAAGATGAGGCTGAGCCAATTCTACACTAGGAGAACACGAAAACCCAAGATGTAGTCCTTGTAGCGAGCATGGAGCCCTATCACAAAACCCGAAGTGCAAGGAGGACAGAGTTTCCTGGTATTCCCTCTTATCTGGCACGACCGGTCGGGGTGAACAGTCGCGTCACGTGAAAGGAGGAAATATCTGAGTTCCCCCCTCTTGCTCTAACTGTTGGGTCGATTTGGCTCATGTAAATAGTAACTCTTATACTATATCTAAAATCTCTCATATAACTTATTAAATAAAACGGTGTAAAATGGTGTTCTATACAAGGATAAGGTTGTGACAATTTTCTCTAAATGACACACTAATATTAAAACAAACTGTGAAGATCTTTAAAGATGGCAACAAACACTACAGTAAGGTTGTGAGACGGTATTCTGCACAAAGACAAGGTTGAGACAAATAACACACAAACCCTGAAACATGGTGTTAAAGCTCCTTTCAACACTTAGCACTAGAACACATGTTTAAAAAAAAAAAACTGCAAACTGTTTAAAGTTCACCATAACACTAAGACATATTTGCTATTTAATATATAACCTAATATTGTAATTAATAAAGACCTATCTATATTAAATAGTGTATATTGTTGCCGAAACTTATGTAAATCAGCTTACACAAACCCCCAGTGCATAATATGTCTTATTTTAAAAGAAATAGTTCTATCGAGGCGATATTGCGGTCGACAGCTACGCTTTATACATTAAATGTACTTCCTTCCATCAATCTTTATCTACTATTTACAAAACCCTTTATCCAACTTTTTTTTAATTCTTTCTCTTTCAACATCTTTCTGCATCTTTCTATCTCTTCCTCATCAACATTCAACGCTTTCTCACTCTTTCATCATCCTTCATCATCCTCAACGCCTTTCAACTTACTTCCATCGCATCTCTCTTCAACGCCTTCAACACACTTCATCTCTTATTCATCACCTTATAACACAGTTCAACGCCTTTTTCATCATATTTCATCGCCCTTTCATCACTTTCAACACCTCTTTCATCCCTCTGAAGTCTCTTCGAAACCCGTCATCGGGATCTGGATCCCGATCTATTATCACTCTTAATTTTGAACTATTAATTATTACTAGTGTAATATTATTCCAACAGCCTATGACCTTTAAGCTTTATAACTCCATATACACTCGGCGGGGTAGTTACCTTGTTAAGAAAACCTATAATGTCATAGATCATTTAGAGAGAGAACATAACAAATTTGTGCGAATAGTTTGCTTCAACTATTGATTGTAAGCCTATTAAACTCGTTCTCTCTAGGTTGGCTCGCTCATTAATCTTCAATCTACGTTCAATAGTCATATTGAGTTCTCATGGATGCTAGATGTAAACTGTATCAAAATAGTGTAGTTTTCTAGTTTCCGAATTATATGACAGTTAGAAAAAAAAAAGAAACAAACATTCTGGAAATATCTCGCACTGGCTACTATAAAAAAATTGAATGGGGTACAGCTCTGATCTTACAGGATACCTCATGGCTCATAGAATTGAATCGCTCATTTCTCACTAAAATATTCACACAGGGTATGGAGGTCTCCAGCGGTTCTATAGCTATTGGTCAACTAAATTAATTAATGGCAGGAATTGAAGTTAGTTTAAATGCTCATGTGCTGTTTTTGTCATGCGTCTTTATGTCATCTGCAAAGGAAAGTGTCGCCTCAAAGGACCTAATTCTGGGACTAACATCCGCCGCACATTTCAGGAAGGAGTGGTCGTCCATACAATAGCAAGATATCATTTTGCTGCCAATGTACAATGTTGAGCATTTTCCATGTCGTCATTTTGTCGATCCCCAATCTTCTAGGGTGTTTCTTTAAGCATTTCTTGATATCGTTTAATGCTTTATGCGATCCCGCCCGGCATTCAATAAGTATTATTTGATCGTACCATCTCCAGGAGACCATCCCATTGCGGCCGAATCATTTCCACCCAACTTATAACGCCGTCCATATCGCGTAATTGAAATTAGTGTAAAACTCAAAGAATAAGACCTTAATCTCTTAAT
The DNA here is from genome assembly GCA_030710605.1 of Cordylochernes scorpioides. Taxonomy (NCBI): domain Eukaryota; kingdom Metazoa; phylum Arthropoda; class Arachnida; order Pseudoscorpiones; family Chernetidae; genus Cordylochernes; species Cordylochernes scorpioides. The sequence continues at coordinate 88,634,253 of CP092877.1, read as the reverse complement.
TCTTTACTAATTTCAGTTGGCTCAACATAAATCTTCTCAATTATTAATTTAGTACAGTGGCGTGACATGTCACACTTCTTCTAGTTCTTTCGCAAGCTCGATTAATCCCAGTGGAAACCCGTCCAGGCGTCAATCCCGTGCTAACCCGTCATGCATGACTTCAAATTTGGAAATTATTAGACCTGAATATTTGCAGTGGCATCTGCTTCCACTGAAAGTATTTAAGACACAAGGCTGCCTCTTTAAATCACTGTCTTTACTCCCACATGCCTGTGTAAACTTTAACCATGACTTTATCAATTCTCAAAATTCTGCCTATCGAGTATCCTGAGAATCAATGTTCTTCTTGTCTACGGCGGATTAACACAGTAATTGTTCCCTAGAGTTATCTGCGTCGAGTGGTCAGTCTGTACTACTAATTCTCCACTCTAACTCTAGGACTCTTCTATCTACTCGGGCTGTTCAAAAATTTTCAAGACAGTTGTTCAAATCCCCAATGATAATCTGCTAAATTTCGATAATTATTGGAATTCTCATTAAACAGAATAACTACACCTTTCTGACACAGAAATATCCAGCATCAAGATATAGCGCACCGTCCAATTTCTTTATTTCAAGACGGTGTCAAATTACAACTGAAGGAACATACTAAACATATAACTGGTTTAAATTTCATGTAATCTCATCACGCCTTCTGCTGGCAAATATTTACTGTAAAATTCAATACTATCAAGATGGTTTTATTTGTCTTCATCTAAAAAAAAAATGTTTCAGAAATAGAATCTTGGAAATCTCTACTTAAGGCAAAAAAAATTGCACATTTATCAATTTAAGATAACCTTCCCTTGTCAGAGTGTATACAGCTGCCAAGCCAAAATACGCAGGGGAGACAGGAAGGAGAGTCAGCAATAGAATATATGAACATAGACGCAACGTTATTAATCAAGACAGTAGGTCTCTAATTTTCCAATACTGCAAAGAAACAGGTCACACTTTCGCATTAGGAGAACCTAGGATACATTACAATAACATAAACAGCAAATATCAAAGGCTTATAATTGATTCTCTATTATTCAGAAAACACAATAGCATTAATAGAAATAGATTTGCCCGAAACATATAACACAATATATCTTAGTACCAGCTAATAATATCAACAATAATATAAATAACTTATATGTAATAGCCAATAACTATTATAAAACTACTTAAATAACAGAATTTCTAACCTATAAGATAATTCATAGAATATAGCAAACAATAGTAGAATATGTGTAATACCTTAATCAAAAAAATATGTCTTAAGAAAACAAATAATATGCAAAACTTCCTAATGTATATATATATATGTACATAGAATCATAATAGTTTTAGCATCAGGCGACGTTATATTTTCTTGATATATTGTATATGTTTCTCCTGTAGAAGGGCGGACAAGCTCGAAAGCTCGAGAAGACCAGAATAAAAGATACTCATCCCCATAGACGTTTTACTTTGATATCAGAAATCAATGATAATATTAAGGTTTTGCCACAAACAATGTGAATCGTAAAAGACAGCGGCGAGAGATGCGGTATACACCGCCTCAACATAACTTTCATTGCCTGATAAAATGCCAGTGAAACGGAAAGCGTAAATTAAAATTCACGATTTATAATAGACTGTTAATCTCAGGATGCGTGGACTACTTCACCAATACTTAAAAATAGTATGGCTTTTCATTAGGTATATATTTCTAAAGTATAGGGGAAGAAACATATACTAAATTCGAGCCCCGCGGCGGGCGACATTGATGGGTTCCCGGTTTGGATAGTTGAAAAGGGGAGGATACAAAAGGGGAGAAAAAAACTCTGTAATTGATTAAGAGTTGAGCTAAAGCAAGGATTGAGTATATAATATTGTCAGTACAATGGTCTAAAGATGGAAACAGCCGCGACACTATTATACAATTTCATCAGACAACCCACGAAATCGTTATTAAATTGGGCAATCTATAAAACACTGAAACACAGACACTCGCGGCAATGTATGTGGCCGGTAATTTATGGGAGACTTGATTATTAGTAACATTCCCTTCAAATAGGTAATAAACATACAACATTTCATTTAAACAGTTGGAATAGCACCATAAGGCAAATTATGTATGAAATAGGTAACAGAGGAAACAAGAAAATTTCTCTAGATATTTATTTAAATATCTTAAAATTTGGGAACATGTCTATACTGACGAGATATGCTATTTACATAGTAAAATTTAGATAGAGGTGACCTGAAGTTACTTTATAGCCCTTTAGGGCCCATGCGAAATCTAGGTTGGCTACTACAAAAAAGGAGGGGGGGAAGGCGCTAAGTCATAATGACAAATGGCTTACCTTTTCTCGAAAGTGCCGGCAAAGGTCTGGTCTCCTGTCTGTCTCAGGCCCGACTGAAAATCGTCCTTCTCACTGAGCGACTCCGATCGAAAAATCCCGCCTTTTGGCAAAGAACCTTCTTTTATTCATCTCTCTCTCCATTTTCATTCGCCGAAAGAAACACCAATCAAAATGGCCAACGCTCCAGTATCAATTTCATAGACGCCCCAGGCCTCATCAAAATAGAACATATAGTATTACCAAAACAAAAAAATCTAAAGAGAGAAACAACCACGGCGGTAGTGTAAGATTTCAGACTCCAGCCCCCCCCCTCCTTTCCACATGGATTGAAATACAATCCTCCCTTTTTTTCTCGGGACGATATATATATCGCCCCCCCCGTCTTGGCTAAAATTGACCCAGGCCCTTTTTACCTGGACTGTAATGTGATGCTTTCCTTTCTCAGTCTTTAGAGATCTTCCTTCTCCATTTCTCTCTTTTTTTTTTTTTGGTCACCTTTACCTAAATTTTTGGTGAGGGGAATATATGTACATATGAAACAACAGTTTCCAGCTCGGATGTCTCTGGATGTCTTCTTCTTTACCAGGCATCAGCTTTCGGCATGGAAGTCTGGTGTCACCAAGTGTCTAAGTTTCTGGGCAAAAAAAATGGTCTGTAAGTCTATGTGGGAGGGAAGCCATGTATCCATTTGATTTGATTATACATACGCCTTCTGTTGGGGTATGGTTACAAAAAACGTGCCCCAACAATACAATTCCAAGGCAAGATACTATTCCTTTAACTTCCAATTACCGAAGGAGCCAATTAATATTGATTTTATTCAACTTATCGAGTATTTTTCAAGGGACTGGGAAAAAATGTTCACTTTATCGAGAGATTCAAATTTACGAGTTTCAAATTATCAAAATATATCTATTATTTTTTTTAATAAGCTTATATAGAATTGTTTAAACAAATGTTCATTAGACAAACCTTTACTCGGGTATACATCCGCTAGTATTAAATATATATTATGTTCAATTTTTTTAAACCATAAATATTTCATTAAAAAAATGTTTAAAACAATAGTTAGGAAAACAACTGGGATTAAAGCTGGGAAGCTCCTTGTAGCAGAAAAATAAGTAAAATTTAACGCCATATATATATTAAACAGTGGGCAACTTTTTTGATAAAATTTCAAATGCTTTATTTCTAATGCTTGATTAAAACGATATAAAAATACTTTTAAAAAATCAATTTTAATTTTAAAAATAGTAGTTCTGTAAAAAGAAGAAAATATTTATATAGTAAAACCGTTAAAATATTTTTAAATCGAAAAATACCGTTTAAAATTAAAAATGTTATTATTAAAGTGTAAAATGTTGTCTTGAAATTGCAAGACCTATATCAGATTAAATATTCCTTCATATTTATTCAGAACGAAATATTGACAATTTTCATTTTTATTTTTGAAGATATTTTTTGAAATATCATTATTAAGATTATTTATAAAATAATATAAATTTTCGTTGAGTGTTTATCAAAATCTGTGAAAAAAAAACGAAAAATGTCTTGGATTTTATTGTTGTTGTTTAGTACTGCTTCTTTGGAATTTCTATAATTTTTGCTCTAAGTGCGTTTATTTAAAAGTAATGACAATTTTTTAAAATCAATACCCGAACACTATTACAGGTACGTTGTATTTGTGATTCTCAATTTTAATATATTAAAAGCATGGAACAATTTGTTGAAATATTTACCGAGCACAAAACAAGTTTAACCCTTAACAAAGCAGATCAAAAATTATTTCTCTAAAAGTCAAAAATGAGAAAATATATTAAAATTTGAATATATTTTATTTCTGACACTTTGTATGATATTTTTCAGGATCAATAAGCAATTATTATAAATATTGTTATAAATATAAAAATGTTAAAATATCATGTGATTTTATAAGTTTTTAATATAATAAAGAAGCCCCGCTTTGGGCGCCATTGTTAAAATATGTGTGATTTTATACTTTTAAGTTGTTATTTTCTTTAATATAACTATTTCCAGATCTCTACATGTCCAAATATTAGGGCGCCAGTGGCTGCAGGAAAGCATACCACAAATTTATTCATCTATGGCATATGTAGAGACCTAAAGCTGTGCCGGCTAGCAATAATGTTGATGGGGAAATTAACCAATCATTTTTGGCTAAACAAATTTTTATTTAGACCAATAAAATCTTTCAATGTACATCACACAGATATATATAAGATTTAAAGAAAAAAAAAAAAGGTATTAAAAAAAACTATATGGTTAAAAGGGTGGGTTTTAAAACTATATATATACTTTTTACAAAAGGCCTATCATGCCAAAGTCCAGATTATCCCCAACCTACCTCGCATGGCCACCCAAGTCCACGATTCGAAAAGGGGCAGGCCGCAGCCAGCGACCTGAGCCCTCCGCAACTCCAAGTCTTTTGCTTCTCAAGAAAAAAAATCAAATTCTTGTTAAGAAAAAAAATGTCAATCTTCCAATGTCAATATAAAAAAAAAAAGTAAATATCCCGCTTCCTTGCCCCAGTGTTGCTGAACTCACCCCCCAAGGCTATCATCCCTCTTTCTCTATGAAAATAAAAAAATTAAAAAAGGCATCTTAAAAAAATGATAAAAATAAATCAAATATAAAATTATTAAAGAAATATTCACAAAAAAAAAATAAAAAATACAAAAATATTGAATTAAAAATAATTTTAAAAATATAATTATTATTGTTGATTCTGGGCATCTTGGGGTCAGCTTGGGAAAGGTTCAGGGCTTGTGGTGGAGCTAGTGCTCTGCATGAAGATGGTGGAGTCAGGTCAAGCACCATAGGTCGGTGGCTTGACTACAGGGAAGGGGTGTCTGAGTCCATCTTGGACTGGCTTGTGGTCAAGTCAGCCACCATCGGACATGTGGCTCGACCACCAGGAAGGGGTGTCTGAGTCCATCTCAGACTAGCTTGGTGTTGGTGGGGCCAGGTCATCCACCACAGGTCAGGTGGCTTGACTACAGGAAGGGGATCTCAGTCTCTGGCTCAGTGCTGCCAAGGCTAAAGGTGATTCAGGCTCCATCTTGACACCTCGCAATCACCAGAGGTTTGTGGCTTATATGGACAAAGGTGGGATATGGTTAGGTTAGGTGGGGTTCTGGGTTACTTTGGCATATTATGGTCACGAGGTGTCCCAACAATCATCCCTGCCAAAAAATAAATTTTACAAAATAAAAAGGAAAATTAATTTCCAACACCGAGAGACCAGGCGAGAAAACTTAATAAAAAAAAAGTTTACATTACAAGAAAATAATTCCTCCAAAATAGTATATATATACTCAAATATTAATTAATCACTCAAATCCACCCTGGGTGCTAGGGTGAAGTGATGAATGTACATTGAAAAAAAAAAAAATTCTAAAATCATACATCTTCAAATTATAAAAAATATTATGGTATACTCGTATGCATGCATGCAAATGCAATTCATTTTCTTTTTCAAATAATAACAATCATCCAATATATATGCATTTTTCATAATGTAACAGCCAAAAAAAAAAATCCTAAAATACATAAAGGTATCAGGGGGGAAAAGACAAATTTCAAATTTAATGCGCTTCTTTCTACTAATATTTAATAGGGTAATTCAAATCAGTAATTTAAAACACTTTGATCCCACACACAACTCATTCTGGTAAAAACTAATTGAATCTTTGACTAAAAATTGAACTGAAACCTCTTACATGGTTAGACTAGTTGCCTACCAAAACTATCCGGTACATTGACCTCGAATGGCCACACATAACTGAAAACATCCTTTGTTAAAAAAAAAATCCTGCTTCACAAAAATATTAAACCAAACCTATAGCTTAACCTTAAGGTATATATACCTCCTTTTTTATATATATAAATGACCTTAAAACACACACATAAAAATTACCCTACTTTTTTATAATAAACTTAAAAAAAAAAAATTCTTTCGAACCGGTATTCAAGGTTCAAGACCAAATCTATAATCACAAACTGACACTCTGGTACTTGTTAGTTTACATGGGATTATGCTATTTGTCCTCTAGCTGCCCAAAGCTAGAGCTTCTCACACCTTCGGGACTTTCAGGTGGAGGACAAAGACCTTCTCATGGTCTCAACACAACTGCTGCTCCCAGAGCAGTCAGAAGAAAAATTCATGGGACTCTCTCCCTTGACATCCAGTGTGGGCTCCCAGAGCACATGACAAATGACATTTCCCACAACCTTGCGAGTGCTTTCTTCACAGAAAGAGAAACTTAGCTGGAGAGCCTATATCTCATCCAGGGTCAAAAATCCAGTTAGAAAAAAAAATAGATAAGTTTGAACCCAACATACATAAACAGAAAAAATTGAAATCAAATTTATACCTCCACATGAAGTGAAGAAACTCTGCCTAAGCAGACATATCTGATTGCCAGTGAGTTTACAGATCCCTGATGGTAGATCAGACTATTAAGGTCCTAACACATTTTGTATAAAGTTACAAGATCCTATCCTACCAATATCTTAATTTGTCCAGGTCTAACATACTGTTGGCTTGAAGTTTGATATCTCATTCACTATCCTTCATTCATACAAAAAAAGTAAAAACATTTGCGGATGCATTCAAACTAAACTTAAAATCAAAAGCACTGCCTGAACATTAAACAAATTTTGTTTTTTGATGTTGTTGATTTCTATATTTCTTTTAGTTGTATCATTAATGAGTGTAAAAGCTCTATATATAAGAGCTTTTACTAATCCTACTTTTTGGCTGAAATGGTGCTGTGAGCTAAAGTTCCAATAAGTTCCTGTATGTGTTGGTTTTTTGTATATAGAGGTTGTAATGTTCTTATTGTTGTATGATAAGTTCATGTCCAGGAAATTTATTGATTTGTTGTTATCTACTTCCATAGAGTAATTGATATCAGTCACTAGATTGTTGAAAGTATCCAAAATTTTTTGTTCACTTCCCTGATTAATAAATAAAATGGAGTCATCCACATATCTTTTAAAATAATAAACATCATTTTTAAGTGAATTTAGAGCTTTTATTTCTAATTGGCCTATAGTAATACAAGCTGCGTTTGGTGATATTGGACTACCCATTGTTGCACCTTTCATTTGGAGATATATTTGGTCATCATAAATAAAGTATGTTGTTTTCAAACAAAATTCTATTCCAATTAAAAATTCAGATTTTGGCAAATTATTTATTTTTGATTCTTTTATCACATGGTTTAATGCATCCATAATTGTGGGTATAGGGATTGAAATAAACATGGATTCAACATCTAAAGATATAATTCTTTGATTTCCATTTAGCTTCATGTCAATAATATCTTCTTTGAATTCATAGGAGTTAACAATTTCATTTTCATTAAAATATTGGTAGATTTTTAATTGTTGTGCTAACCATTTTGACAAGGCATATGTTGGTGAAGGTCTATTGTTTACTATTGGGCGTAATGGACAGTTAGGCTTGTGGACCTTTGGGGCACCATATATATTGGGCACATGTGCATCATAATTTTTCAGCTTGGTTAAAAGCCTGTAATTAATATATTTGTTTTTCTCCAGTTTTTAAGTATGGTGTTCAATTTATTTTTGAAGTTTTTTTGTTGGATCATTTTGTATAGGAGAATAGGTACCATTGTTATTCAATAAAGAAAGCATTTTTTGTTTATAGTCTTTTTTCATTAAAACAATTCCATTCCCTTTGTCATATTTTGTTATTACATATTTTGTTTGTAGGTGTTTAAGTTTGGAGGTCAATTTTTTGTTTATATTATTTGATTTATAATTTTGTTTTAGTGTATTAGTCACTTCAAATCTAATATTAGCTGCCTCATTAGGGTTAAGAGTTTTGCATATTTCTTCTGTTTTTGAAATAATATCCAATTTTTCTTTTTGTTTCAGATTTCCCCCCAAAGCATATTTATAACCTTTGCTAAGCAAGTCTAGAACTTCATTTGAGATACCTTCACCTGTTAAATTCATGATGTTATTTTTTGGTTTAACTTCAGAGTTGAATACTTCATTTTTCTTTTCAGGGAAGAGTTTTTCATAAATAAAATCAATTTCTTTATATTGGCATAATAATTGGCAGGATCTGATGCTCTCCTCTACTTCAAGAAGTTGAGAAAACACAGCATTAAAAGGGTGAGTTCTTTTTCTCATATCTATTTTCTTAAATTCTGTAAAATGCATCAAGTAATTCCTAATGCATTTCTCATTCCTAATAGATGGAATTTCCCAAAATCTGATTCAAAATTGAAAAGATTATCACTTGATCTTATAAATGGAGAGATTAGATTTCATTGGAAAAATATTCATTTCAATACTAAGGCTATAAATTCAAATCTCAAAATGCTTGCAGACAGTATGGATAGTGACCTTTTTGAAAAAAAAAAAAAATATTATTGAAATAAAAACAAACTACATTGCTAAACAAAATTCAAAAAGGCATTTTAAAAAGATAGAAAGTATTTTAAAGAAACATGACATGCTAAAATTATTATGCCAATATAAAGAAATTGATTTTATTTATGAAAAACTCTTCCCTGAAAAGAAAAATGAAGTATTCAACTCTGAAGTTAAACCAAAAAATAACATCATGAATTTAACAGGTGAAGGTATCTCAAATGAAGTTCTAGACTTGCTTAGCAAAGGTTATAAATATGCTTTGGGGGGAAATCTGAAACAAAGAAAAATTGGATATTATTTCAAAAACAGAAGAAATATGCAAAACTCTTAACCCTAATGAGGCAGCTAATATTAGATTTGAAGTGACTAATACACTAAATCAAAATTATAAATCAAATAATATAAACAAAAAATTGACCTCCAAACTTAAACACCTACAAACAAAATATGTAATAACAAAATATGACAAAGGGAATGGAATTGTTTTAATGAAAAAAGAAGACTATAAACAAAAAATGCTTTCTTTATTGAATAACAATGGTACCTATTCTCCTATACAAAATGATCCAACAAAAAACTTCAAAAATAAATTGAACACCATACTTAAAAACTGGAGAAAAAACAAATATATTAATTACAGGCTTTTAACCAAGCTGAAAAATTATGATGCACTTGTGCCCAATATATATGGTGCCCCAAAGGTCCACAAGCCTAACTGTCCATTACGCCCAATAGTAAACAATAGACCTTCACCAACATATGCCTTGTCAAAATGGTTAGCACATCAATTAAATATCTACCAATATTTTAATGAAAATGAAATTGTTAACTCCTATGAATTCAAAGAAGATATTATTGACATGAAGCTAAATGGAAATCAAAGAATTATATCTTTAGATGTTGAATCCATGTTTACTTCAATTCCTATACCCACAATTATGGATGCATTAAACCATGTGATAAAAGAATCAAAAATAAATAATTTGCCAAAATCTGAATTTTTAATTGGAATAGAATTTTGTTTGAAAACAACATACTTTATTTATGATGACCAAATATATCTCCAAATGAAAGGTGCAACAATGGGTAGTCCAATATCACCAAACGCAGCTTGTATTACTATAGGCCAATTAGAAATAAAAGCTCTAAATTCACTTAAAAATGATGTTTATTATTTTAAAAGATATGTGGATGACTCCATTTTATTTATTAATCAGGGAAGTGAACAAAAAATTTTGGATACTTTCAACAATCTAGTGACTGATATCAATTACTCTATGGAAGTAGATAACAACAAATCAATAAATTTCCTGGACATGAACTTATCATACAACAATAACAACATTACAACCTCTATATACAAAAAAACCAACACATACAGGAACTTATTGGAACTTTAGCTCACAGCACCATTTCAGCCAAAAAGTAGGATTAGTAAAAGCTCTTATATATAGAGCTTTTACACTCATTAATGATACAACTAAAAGAAATATAGAAATTAACAACATCAAAAAAGAACTAATCAATGAAGATTTTCCCATCAAATTGATAGATAGAATAATAGAAGACATGAACCAAAAATATGAGAATAATACTTTAATTCAAAATCTAAAGTGCAAAAACAAAGAAGCCAAATTTATCACATTGCCATTTATAAATCAAAAGTTTGCAAGAAATTTGACTAATATATTCAAAAAGTATGAAAATATAAACATTGCATGGAAACCATGTAACCCTATCTCTCAATATATCAACAACCATAAGAACACTCACATACCAAATAGAGCAGGTTTAATTTATGAAGTGAAATGTGAAAAATGTGACCAATGTTATGTAGGACAAACATCCAGAACTTTAAAAGAAAGAATGAAAAACCATGAATATGCTCTGAAATGGGATAAAATTGAGAATTCTGCACTTGTAGAACATAGAAAAATCACAGGACATAATAATTTTAACCTAAAAGAAACAAAGATACTAGATTATGAGAAAAATTATTTTAAGAGACAATTTAAAGAAGCATTTTTCATTCAAAAGAAATGTGCTACAATTAACAGAATGGAAGAAAGAGGAAATATAAATGATATTTATAGATATGCTTTTAATTATATTTGAAAAAAACTTTTATTTCTAAGAATATTAATCAGCAGGTGTTTTTCCCATCTGTTTATCAGATAAATATCTTCTTATCTGTTATCTTGTTTACACACTTGATAACAGGAACTATTTAAAAGCATGCTGTGGTAAAATTCTCTCATAGGTAATAAACATTAAATTTTATGTGCTACTTTTTCAGAAAGGGAAAAAGATGCAGCCTATTGTAATCAAATCAACGATTGGCCCAGCTGGCGAAAAGGTCAGTATAATCGACACCAACATACTTTTGAAAATTTTTGAAAGATGTGGCATCGAGTACAAAGTAGAAGAAACTCCTTCAACAAAGAAACGAACTCGCGAATCCCCATCAGATTCAACACCACGTAGCCATAAGACACCGAGAATAGAAGTTGTCTCACAGCATAATGAAAACAATGTCTCCATGAACGAGGTAACTGAAGTCCCTCAAGAAACGTCCGCAGCTACCCCTTCTCAGGTTAACGAAGAAAACATTGATCAAGATGGTCTTTGGACAAAAGTCACACATGCAAAAAAGCCAAGAATACCACCTGTAATAGCAGAAAATGTAACAGACTGGAAGTTGCTCTGCCAAGAGCTGAAAGACCTGTGCACAGATAAATTCCAATGCACGATCTCAGGAAATAAGCACATTATCAAGGCCAAAAATATTTCAGACTTCAAAAAAATCAGGGAATATGTTCAAAAAAACAATGGCGGCTACTCTTATAGACTCCAAGAAGAAAAACCGCTCAAAGTGGTATTAAAGGGCGTGACAACAGCCTACAAGACTGAAGATATAGCAATAAAACTTGAAACAATGGGCTTTGCTGAAACCTCTGTGAAGAGACTTCATAGACAATCAACTAAAAGGCCAATGAATTTAGTACTGGTAGAATTACCGAAAAATGAACAAAACAAGAAAATTTACGGAATAACTGAACTTCTCTATCAGAAAATTGCAGTAGAATCTTTCAGAACAACAAACCGTGTAACTCAATGCTTCAACTGCCAGGGTTTCGGGCACGGTCAACTTAACTGCTTCCTGAAACCAAAATGCGTCAAGTGTGCCGAGGAGCACCATTCGAAGGACTGCCCAAGAAAGTCAAGACAACTTCCCCCAAAGTGTGCAAACTGCGAAGAAGCGCACACAGCCAATTACCGCAGATGCCCTAAGTTTCCAAGAGTACATCAGCAACAGCCAAGATACCCTGGTCAGTACAAACCTAACAACCCACTTCCGATTTCAAAAAGATCTGAAACACTGCCGAAAATTGTAGAACAACAAAACCAAAGCAATGCTGAGGTTGCGACAAGAAAAACCTCTCGTTCTGAAACTAAGGACCTGTGTGAAAAATTGATGCAAGTAATCAAAACATACCTACAATGAATTGCAAATTACCTTTTAAAATTATTGCTTGGAATTGTAACGGAATCAGATCAAAGAAAGAAAAATTATTGCACTTTTTAGAAGATAACTCAATTGACATTGCTCTGCTCAGTGAAACTCACCTTAAACCCTCAATTGATCTAAAGTTCAGGAACTATCAAACCATTAGAACTGACCGAATTACAGGAAGAGGTGGGGGAACAGCCATCATTATAAAATCCTTTTTTAAATATAAAAATATGCTGATTCATACTTTAAACTTGGAAAATACTTCAATTTTGATAAAACCAGATGGAAAAACCCTCTTGCAAATCACAGCAATTTATAAGAAGCCTGATGCACCATTATTGGAAGAAGATTTGAACCAACTGATAAAACACAACCACTCAATAATCATTGCAGGAGACTGGAACTCCAAACATCCTCTTTGGGGATCAAAGACTTCAAATAACAGTGGAATCGTGCTGCACAATTTCTCTGAAAGAGAAAGCCTCGACATTGTCGCACCTTCGTCACCCACGCATTACAATTCACTCGGCAATCCCGATTTCCTAGACTTCGCTGTACTTAAAAACATTCCCTGGACCCCAAAGGCCAGAACCACCGACGATTTATCATCTGACCATCTCCCTGTAATCTTTGAATTGAATTGCCCAAAGGATGAATTCACAACCCAGCTCAGCCGAGTAACTAATTGGGTTCATTTTCAACAAGATCTAATCTCCACCACGCCCCCCAGACTCCCCTTGAAAACTGAAGTAGATATTGATTCAGCAGTTGAAATTTTAAACGAGAAAATTAATAATAGCTACTCGAAAAACACCATAGTCTCATCTTCCAAATTAATAAAGAACCCAAAAACCAAAGCCTTAATAAGGGAGAAAAATAAAGCTAGGAAAAGATGGCAATCAACCTTGGATCCAGCTCATAGAGCTACTTACCTCAATCTTCAAGGAAAGGTAAATCAAGCCCTTGAAGCAGAGAAATCTGAAAATTGGAATAGTTTTTTAAGCAAACTTGAATCGAGCCCAACAGACTTCTGGAAAAAAACAAAACCCATTAGGAAAAAAACTGACAAAATCACTAGTTTAAATGCAAATGGAAAAACCTTGCTGACCGACAAAGAAATTGGAAATGATCTTTCAGAGAATTTTTCCAAACACTTTTCCAAGGCGGAGGATGAGGTTCCGTCTTACCTAACAGATAACACTTGCCATCATCCCCAAGAGAACATACTATCAATGACAACGCCAAATGAAGTCAAGGAAGTGATTAAAAACCTAGGTAATCACAAAGCTCCAGGCCACGACAATATTACGCCGCAAATGACTAAAAACCTCCCCATCAAATGGATAGTTTTCCTCGCTGGGATCTTCAATGCTGCATTATACCTGTGCTACCTCCCGAAGACATGGAAACATGCCATTATCATAACCATTCCAAAAAAATCACCTGTCAAATCACCTGAAGATCTCAGACCAATCAGCCTTCTCTCTACCATCGGTAAGGTATACGAGAGAATCGTTCTTCGCAGATTGCAGTCATACATGGATTCTATTAACTTTATCATTCCTCAACAATTTGGATTCAGAAAAGGACACTCCACAACCCACCAGCTAATCACAGTAATAGACTACATCCAAATAAGAAAGTCCCACAAGGAGGCAGTAGGTGCTGTTTTTCTAGACTTTACCAAAGCCTTTGATAGAGTATGGCATGATGGCTTGATAGCAAAAATAACAAAAAATCAATTTCCAAAGGATTTTATCAAATTCTTGAAAAACTATCTCCAGGACAGAACCTTTTCAATTAAGCAAGGAAATTATATACCCACGGCAAAACCAACCCAGATTGGAGTCCCTCAAGGCTCTATCCTTGGACCCTACCTATTCAACATCTACATCAACGATTTCCCTCCACATCCAAAATGTCAAATAAAACTTTTCGCAGATGACGCAGCAATTTTATCAAACTCCAAATCAATACGAATAATAACTACACAACTCCAAAATTACATAAACAATATAACCAAATGGTGCAATGATTGGAAATTAGACATCAACCCAAAAAAGTCTCAGGCAATAATTTTTCCTCCACTAGACAATAAAAAATTCAAGCCACAATCCATCCTGAAGGTAAACCAGAGCCCTATTAACTGGACTGACAACGTTAAATATCTTGGAGTTGCCTTAGACTCCAAGTTGAAATTCAACATGCACGTCAAAAATGTCATAAAGAAAGCAAAAATCGCAAAAATAACATTATCAAGCCTGTTCAACTATAGAAGCAAATTGACTACAAAACAAAAGTTTACTCTATACAGAAGTTGTATCCTTCCGATAGTAACATACGCACTCCCAATTTGGTGTAAATATATTACAACCACAAACAAAAACAGGATAAACGCATTTATAAGAATCTGCCTTCGGACAAGTATAGGAGCTCCATTCAACCTATCAAACAAGATACTGAAGGAGGACTTGAACCAACCCGATCTAGAAGATATGTACCAAACTTCCGTTAAGAAATTATACCTTCAAATGCAAAATTCAAATAATCCAACCATACAAGATATTGTACAAAATAAAGGAGATATCAATCCCCGATTCCGACGACCCGGCCCTGACACTTAGTCAAGAGCTCATCGCCCAACAGCTGCCCTCCTGCAAGGCCTAGGGGGACCACTTCTACTCCACCAACTCGCCATGTGTAAATAGCCAGGACAAAGGTGACTCGCGAGCTGTGCTCGAATGTAACACCTGTAAATTGAGACGAAATAAATAAATTAATAAAAATTCTCTCATTCAGTACTTTTGTCTGAAGATGGTAACAACGCTGTTACCGAAACGTCACACACTATTTATTTATTTGGATTTGGTCTTATTACCTTGTGTTTATAATCTACAATCCAAATTGTGCCTCATCTAAAAGTTTATAAAATTACTAAAAAATAAAGGCTGAATTAAAAAAAAATGCATGCACAAATGCTCTTACATTTGATAAATTCACACACACACAAAAAGAAAAGTTTAAGAAATCTAAAAATTACCCTAAAAAAATGAAATATAAAAACTTTTGCTAAATTATCTTGTTCATACCATGTAAATATCTCCTTCATACTATGAAAAGCTTCATCATGTAGGTCAGCATGTACCTCAAGGGCAGACCATAGACATGCTAACACTTCTATAAGTAAAAATCATTATTAACCAAAAAGAATGTCAAGAAATGTTTTTTTTTTCATACACCCATACGCAATATTCCTGAAATACCTTATTAAGATAATAATAATTATAGCTTTTGTTATTTCAAACACTCTTAAAAAGAAAACATGCCTTTTTACTCAATAAATTGCCTTAGAAAATTGTTTCAACCAATAAAGATGCAAAAAAGACATTTAGGCCTAAAAAGAAATAGGCTTCTGATTGGTTTCAACTATCAACTGGTTTACAAATAAAGGTAAACTTAATGAAATGTATTTCATGAATTAAAATATTAAATCTGGGTATATTTAACCATATAATAGGAAAACCTCCCTGCCAATTTCTTACATAATGGTAAGTCATTTGAAATTGACATCTGACATTTGTTATATGTTTATTATGACACTGTGTCATAGTTTCCATATTAAGTAAATTAAAAATTATTAACGTGATATTTTCTAAGTAAATATATTTTGAAACATCTATATTTCTAATATTATGTTACAAACAGAAAAAATTTGAGTAAATTATTGTTTTTTTTTTAAATAAATGTATGAAACAGGTTTATTATTAGTGTATCTCCAATAATATTTGAAAATTCAAACATCTATTCTCTGTATAAAAGAAAGAAATGGTAATTATTTTAATTAACTATTGTGTTGAAAAACTTGGCTGGGGTCACATGGTCGTTTTCAGCCAATCGTGAGCAAGAATGGGGGGGAATTCTGACGTTAGTGTTTCCCATTTCTAGCGCCAAAATTTATATTTGGTCCCAGCACATCTGGTGACTCCAGATGTTGTTTTTCTGCGCTAAGTCCTAAATTTAAACTGAGCCGCCATTATGGCTCAAATTTCGTCTAGGCCTAGCGTTGTTCTTTGTCTAATTGCACGTTACATTCTTTAAAATTATAAAACACAGCATTTAATATACCAATCGACGAAGCTATAATATTGTAAATAAAAATAACGGTTGTTATTTACCTAAATACCATATATAATAATGTAAATCAAAGTATAAAGTATTAAATATAAATGTTTATAGATTGCCTCGAATATGTTTAAATAGAATGAGGCAAATATCCTGTGCTACAGGTGCGCCCATCGGGTTTATAAAACAATTAAGCAATTTACTCAATAATAACGGATCCTCGTGGCTTACTTATTGTAATGATCCTGATTCACTAAGGAATGCTATCCCAGGAATATTAAGAACTGCGATAGAGCAAACAATACAAAATGACTTAACAAGAATAACCCAATCAAAGTTATATTCCCACTATAGAGATATATATACAACGTTTACCACCGAAGAATATTTCTTAAGTGAACTCCCTTTTCCTGACATCAGATTAATCGCACAATTTAGAACCCTTTCAATTTTTTTCAGAGAACACCATCTGATTTTATTGAGGCGTGAAGACCTGAAATGCACTTTCTGTGGATCAGGAATAACAACGGAGATGTTGCACTACTTATTTGACTGTGCTGCTCTGTCTGAGGAAAGACGAAAACTAAATGATAAAACGGGGCAACTTTGTCCTTCATTTCCGGCACTAATTAATGAAATATCAAAGAATAGGTATATAGCGATGGCGATATTTGGATTCCACAAGACTATATCCCGGAAAAAGGCCACACAGTGTTCTCCCCATCCATTGTGAACTGGCGAATCCTGTATAGGGCGAGAGGCCCTAAATAAAGGCTTTTGTTGTTGTTGTTGTAAATATAAATGTTTATTAAAACACACAAAAAATTAAACTTAAACTCACCAAAATAGTTTTAGAAGCAGCATTAGATTTGTTTACTTACTACAGAGTGGATATTGGATGATTATTATCATTTTAAATGATTTAAAACACAAACTTGCTTGTAAAAAAATGCAAGTTATATATGTAAATATCTACTGAAACATAATTATTCTGTGTACATTGAAAAATATTTTATTAGTCTCATTTCCCAGGGTATTGGTTCTTAATCTCAGAGGCCGCGTTCTACTTGACCCTAATGGTGTTTCACTATGTATATAATTTAAAATATAATAGAAGGAGATTATATACATAATTCGAGCCCCGCGGCGAGCGACATTGTTAAAATAGGTGTGATTTTTATAAGTTTTTAATATAATAAAGAAGCCCCGCTTTGGGCGCCATTGTTAAAATATGTGTGATTTTATACTTTTAAGTTGTTATTTTCTTTAATATAACTATTTCCAGATCTCTACATGTCCAAATATTAGGGCGCCAGTGGCTGCAGAAAAGCAGACCACAAATTTATTCATCTATGGCACATGTAGAGACCTAAAGCTGTGCCGGCTAGCAATAATGTTGATGGGGAAATTAACCAATCATTTTTGGCTAAACAAATTTTTATTTAGACCAATAAAATCTTTCAATGTACATCACTCAGATATATATAAGATTTAAAGAAAAAAAAAGGTATTAAAAAACTATATGGTTAAAAGGGTGGGTTTTAAAAACTATATATATACTTTTTACAAAAGGCCTATCATGCCAAAGTCCAGATTATCCCCAACCTACCTCGCATGGCCACCCAAGTCCACGATTCGAAAAGGGGCAGGCCGCAGCCAGCGGCCTGAGCCCTCCGCAACTCCAAGTCTTGCTTCTCAAGAAAAAAAATAAAATTCTTGTTAAGAAAAAAAAATGTCAATCTTCCAATGTCAATATAAAAAAAAAATGTAAATATCCCGCTTCCTTGCCCCAGTGTTGCTGAACTCACCACCAAGGCTATCATCCCTCTTTCTCTATGAAAATAAAAAAATTAAAAATGGCATCTTAAAAAAATGATAAAAATAAATTAAATATAAAATTATTAAAGAAATATTCACAAAAAAAAAAATATTGAATTAAAAATAATTTTAAAAATATAATTATTATTGTTGATTCTGGGCATCTTGGGGTCAGCTTGGGAAAGGTTCAGGGCTCGTGGTGGAGCTGGTGCTCTGCATGAAGATGGTGGAGTCAGGTCAAGCACCATAGGTCGGTGGCTTGACTACAGGGAAGGGGTGTCTGAGCCCATCTTGGACTGGCTTGTGGTCAAGTCAGCCACCATCGGACATGTGGCTCGACCACCAGGAAGGGGTGTCTGAGTCCATCTCAGACTAGCTTGGTGTTGGTGGGGCCAGTTCATCCACCACAGGTCAGGTGGCTTGACTACAGGAAGGGGATCTCAGTCTCTGGCTCAGTGCTGCCAAGGCTAAAGGTGGCTTCAGGCTCCATCTTGACACCTCACAATCACCAGAGGTTTGTGGCTTATATGGACAAAGGTGGGATATGGTTAGGTTAGGTGGGGTTCTGGGTTACTTTGGCATATTATGGTCACGAGGTGTCCCAACATATTTAATGCATTTTATATAACTTTAAA
This sequence comes from Cordylochernes scorpioides, assembly GCA_030710605.1. Taxonomy (NCBI): domain Eukaryota; kingdom Metazoa; phylum Arthropoda; class Arachnida; order Pseudoscorpiones; family Chernetidae; genus Cordylochernes; species Cordylochernes scorpioides. Next base: position 88,615,360 of record CP092877.1, on the reverse strand, counting down.
TCGTTTTTTAAAATAACTTCAAATGTATACTACTTTGATTTCACACACAGTGTGTTATATATTTGCATTATTCCTACTATAGCAACTAGATATATATCTAATTCCTCAATTAAAAAGACACTTTTTTAAGGATTGTTCTATTTTCAAAACCATTTCTAATTCTATTTAAAACATATTTAAGGATCACATAGGCATTTAGAGAATTAATTAAGAATGAATAAATACTCTTTTTAAACTTTTTTAATACCTAATTAAAAAATAAATCAAAAAGTGAAAGATAAAATATTCATTTTTGTATTATCATAACATTAGAAAACAAGTCATCAATCCTCTCTGTTCTTTGACTGTAACACTAATGGATTTTAAAAGAAAGCCAATTTAATATGATGATATATTATTTCCACATATATATAAATGGAATATGACAAGAAGATTTTTAAACTTGGGGATAAAAACAAAAGTTTTTTTTTTTATAACTGAGCTAAAACTAAAGAATATGCAGTATAAGAAATTAAACTATTTTTTAAAATCTATTTTCTACTACCCTTACACTGTAATGGTAAATTTGGACCTGGCTCATCAGTGGTGAACCCTCCTAGTGGTTTCACCAGTTTAATCTGCCATACTGCTGTTTTTTTTAATAATCCCTAGGACACGTGGTACAGGCCATGATAATTATGGTGGGTAGTTAGCGACTGCTTTTACTGTAAGCGCACCACATGTCTACACTTGTGAAAAGCAGTTCGACTTTGCTTCAGGAGATTATATTATGAAACCATTAGTGATTAACAAATCAAAAATGCCCCTTGCCTTTAAAGGAGTAAACATCAATAATCTTCCTGTTTATTGGAGGGCTAATAAGAAAGTGTGGGTTACTGCTGCAATGTTTACTGAATGGTTTCATGAATGTTTTATCCCAGATGCCAAAAAAATATTTAAGATCAAAGGGATTGCCTTTTAAAGTACTTTTGTTAATTGATAATGCACCGGGTCACCCACAAGATCTAGAATATGAGAACGTTAAAGTAACATTTTTACCAAAAAATGCAACTTCATTATTACAACCATTGGACCAAGGCATAATTTCTACTTTTAAAGCTTTGTACATAAAACGAGCCTTTGCATATATTTTGGAACAAATGGAGAACAATTAATCTTTAACAGTTATTAGTGGTTAGAAAAATTTTACAATGTTAGACTGTGTGAAGCATATCGCCTTATCATACACTGCGATTAAGAAAACAAAGCTCAATAGCTGCTGGAAAATATTGTGGCCAAATGTAGTCAAAAATGAACATTCCATTTCAAAGTTAAATGAATATACGCAGATAGTACAGATGGCGTATTCATTGGGCAGAGAAGGTTTTGATGATTTTACTGATGGTGATATCGCAGAGTTAATGGCTGATAAAGAACTAAGTGAGGATGATTTAGTTAACTTAGTTTGTGAAAGTGAGTCTGACAAATCTGATGAAGAGGAATTAGTACCAGTAACATTCGCTGCTAAAGTCATCCGCGAAGGACTCGCATTGGGAAGAAAGCTGGGTAATCATTTTATGCAAAATGACACAAACGTTGAAAGGGCTTTACGATTCCAACATGACATAAATCGCTGCTTGGCTAGATATGAAGTTTACAAAGATCTTACAAAAAATTTGAAGCAATTGTTAATAACCGATTTTATTACCATCTCTCATAATGTAAATATTTCTGCTTCAAACATCGAATCGGCACAAATAACTTCGAGTGATGAAAGTGAATTCGATCCTTCGATTCTGAAAAAAAGAATGAGAGTAATTTCTGACAGTGATGAAGGATAATAAAACACCTTTGGTTTTATTTTTTGTTCTTCTGTTTATGTATGTACTAGCCGAATGACCCGGGCAACGCCCGGTTTTACCAGATTAAATGCTTTTTTTTTATTCAAATACTATTCATTACAATTATAAATTGACACCGTGGATGTCATTCTTGTGAATCGTCCCGCTTCAAACTTTGTGTCTGAGAAGCGATATTTTTATAAAGAGATGATCTGGCTTTGTGTTTTCTGCTCGAATGAATGTTTTTCTGTTTGAATTTTGTTTCTGCATACTAAAAATGAACTGGCTTCACCCGTGGTCTCTGCTTTTTAGAATTTTTCCGGATATAATTTTGTATCTGATAATCAAATATGATACAGCAATATTGTCATAATCATTTTCTGACTGAAAAAAACCCAACTATTTTTGCCCAGAACCTGTCAATTTCAATTTTTCTTGGCTAAAAATGCGACAAATATCTCTTCCATATTTTTTCTATGGCCTGTTAAAACACGTTTTACATGTACATTAGGTCAGCTGATATTACCTCCCATCTTCACCGCTAGAGGCACTGCTTGCGAGCGAAGGAGCAAATTTGCAACTCAAATTTGCAAATAACTCAAAGAATATTCGGGATAGAGACCTGAAATATTCAGTGTTTTTCCAGATTCTACTATACATACTGCTAAAATTTCAGTCATATTAGTTACGTATTTTACGTATATTACGTAAAAGCATTCCATTCACAAAAGCAAACGATGACAGAATTGATGACTCTGATACTTGTATATTTTAATAATAATAATAATATAAATGAGTTTTAAAAATTGTAAAAAAAAAAATGCATCGGCCCGGAAACGAACTTGGGCCGCCCGCGTGGCAGGCAAGCATTCTACCACTGAACCACCGATGCTTATAAGAAATGGCCATATTTGGGTATTTATTCCATTCACAAAAGCAAACGGTGACAGAATTGATTGACGACTCTGATAAATATAATGTTAGATTATGTTAGCATAATGAATTAGTCAGTATTCCCATGGTCTCCAGCGAAGAGGTGTGAATTGACTTTTTGAAAATATACATAATTATAAAGATAGAAGCTTCTATAAAAATAACTAAAATAAGCCGAAATAGCTCAGTTGGGAGAGCGTTAGACTGAAAATCTAAAGGTCCCTGGTTCGATCCCGGGTTTCAGCATCTTTTTTAAATATATTAATTTTTTAAAACGATGACAGAATTGATGACTGATACTTGTATATATGATTTTTAAATTTTTACTTACAACCGTAACTTGACACGTGACTTAACGTGACAGAATTGTGCATAACTCTGATAACTGTATATTTTAATTGTATTTATATAAAAAACTTTCCGTAATATATTACATTTTTTAACCTGCAATGCATTTTATTTTTATTTCTGTGTACACCTAAAAATGAATATATACAGTTATCAGAGTCATGCACAATTCTGTCACGTTAAGTCACGTGTCAAGTTTCGGTAAGTAAAAATTTAAAAATCATATATACAAGTATCAGAATCATCAATTCTGTCATCGTTTTAAAAATTAAAATATTAAAAAAAGATGCCGAAACCCAGGATCGAACAGGGACCTTTAGATCTTCAGTCTAACGCTCTCCCAACTGAGCTATTTCGGCCTTTTTTAGTTATTTCTATAGAAGCTTCTATCTTTATAATTATGTATATTTTCAAAAAGTCAATTCACACCTCTTCGCTATGGGAATACTGACTAATTCATTATGCTAACATTATCATATATACAAGTATCAGAGTCATCAATTCTGTCACGTTAAGTCACGTGTCAAGTTACGGAAAGTGCACACAATGCCAAAAAAAAAAAAAACTTTACAAATTTAGCGTTACTGTATGTAAATAATCAATTTCTTATTTTTTATTATTTTTTCTGGCCTTTGTTTTTTTTCTCTTTTTTTTAAATTGTTTAAAATGCAGTTGCAGTCACTAGCAAACACATATGTGTCCCTAATTTCCATGTGCTCTTTATTTTTTACAGAAAAATATTTACATGCCAGTATTTTGGATTAATATTTTTTATAAACCTATTTTTCTTATTTTTACTGAGAAGATGGGCATCGCAGTCAAGATCCATTGTAGTCACTCACTCAACTCAGGCAATTTCAAGGGTTAGTGCACTGGGGCGGGTACCTTGGGGGTTGGGTGGAAAAGCTGCCATCTATTTAAACTACATTGATTTTGAAACATCTAAATTCATTGCAAAAAATAATTAAACCAAATACCTAAACACTAATATTGTAATATACCTTATAATAATATTATAATCTACTCTGTTTAATTAATTTATTTTTGATTGTTTGGATTTGGCAGCACTGTAATTATTGTTGTTGTTATGAATCTATTAAAAAAGTGTGTTTGACATTAGAAAGATATATAATTAAAATTTGTTTATTAATTTAATAAAGCATATTTATTTATTTAATCGAAGAGGAACATCACAAAAATGGCGCTGCCGACAGGATCGATCATCCTGCATTTTAAGAATAAAAGGTAATTGGCTATAGCTTTAACCCTGATGCTAATGTTCTATCTATCCCTGAAGAATTTCAATTGCCCATTTATCACGAGCTCGTGTTTAAATGTGAAAGAATCTAACTTCTTACTATTTAGGAAAGGATTCTAATAGATTTGTTAAAGTTCCAGCAAAAATAATTGAAATATACAAAAATCGCTCATTTGAAGATTTACAAATTTGCGTAATGGATGAGGAGGAATTAGATGCAAAATCTCTATTAACAGAAGACACTTTTAGCAAATTGATAACTACTGTAGCAGAACAACAAAATCTAGTTAATTCTTTAGTTCAAATTTAAGTTTAAACCAGCATGAATATGCACCAAGACATGTCGAAATGAAAGCACCTGAATTCTCCGGTAATAACTTAGATCCAGCCACTTGGATAACCATATATGAAAATGTCTGTGCAAATAATGGTTGGGTAAAAGATCAATCCAAAATATATGGTATGAGAAACTACTTAGGGGGAACTGCACAATTGTGGTTCGATAGCAGACTTGCTGATGAATGCAACTTTAGCTGGGAAACATGGAAAGATTTTGTATCCTCATTTGGGGATAACCCCATTGATAAATATGATAGGGTGTTCAAGTGGAGATATCGAGGCGGCTCTCTGATCGATTACTTCCACCAAAAACAAAGGAAAATGCAATTAGGGATGCCCGGCTTAAGTGAAAAGCTATTGATAATTGGAGTGATTCACGGGCTACCCCCAGATATGCAGAATCAGTTGTCCACTGTGAAAATCGAAAACAAAGAGACTCTTCTTCAGCTGCTGAAAAATATCCGTCCCAGTTTGGAGAAAAAACCTTTTGAACCCAAGCCCTACCAGACAACTGGCAACACAGTGGTCAAGAAGCCAGCCTATTTTGCCCAACTTGATCAAATTGAGGAGGCATCACAGACAATGAACAATCAAAATAATTCTGTCTTCTCTTCAAAAAAAAAAAACTAAATTAAGAGGATTGTTCGATCCCGATGACAAAATCGATCCTATTTTTGTCTTGCAAAAGTCCCGATTCTATGTTGCCCGTTATTATAAATGGTGTAAAACTTGTTGTTTTCTTGGATCCAGGTTCTTCTATCAATCTAATGAGAAGAGACCTTTTGGCCAAATATAAATGGAAAAGTTATCCATCAGAGAACACGATAACAACGATTGATGAAAGTCATGTCTGAGCTATTGAGAATATTGAGGTGGAACTTCAGGTTGACGATCAACAGAAAATGATGACGGCGACAATATTGAGGGAGATGCCATTCAAACTGTTAATAGGAAAGCCCACCATGAGGGATCTCCAAATTCAATGGAACTTTGAGACTGATGAGATTAAGTGCTTGTCTTTGCGGTCAAAAGAAGTTATTTTTACCAGTGATGACCTGATCACTATATTCACCAAGCTTTGCAATGTCTCCAAAAAGGAATTACCATTGCACGAGATCGACTTTCTATTGAAGCCCAATAATAACATCGTGGCGTGTAAACCTTACCCTATGTCAGATCACAAGAGAGCATGGACTGCTGGAAAAATCAAGATGCTAGATGGGAATATTATTACTCCTTCTACTTCTGAGTACGCATCACCTTGTATTCTAGTTCCTAAAACGGACTCGTCCTACCGACTCTGTATTGACTATCGACAGTTGAATAAAGAGACCCTTTTCCTTTTCCTAGAACCGACTCAATCATTAATAAATTTGGGGGTTGTCGATACTTTACAAAAATTAATTTGAAGGATGGGCTTTGGTAAGTCGGTCTAATTGATGGACTTTATGAGTTTAAGAGACTACCGTTCTGGTGGAAAAATTCACCTCCTAGATTTCAAAGGGTTATGAGCAAGGTGTTGGCTGATTTATTGGAACTCAGAGTGGTTGTTTACATTGAAAACATTTTTTGTGGCGCCCCAACCCTTGAAGAATGTGCTTCCCTCACCTACAAAGTTCTCAATAGACTGAATCAATATAATATGACAGTGAACTTGGGCAAGTGCCAAATTTGTATCTGAGGTGGAACTTTTAGGTAGAATTATCAACGGTAACTCGAAGCAAATGAAGGAGGAAATAATTAGAAAGATATATAATTAAAATTTGTTTATTAAATTTAATAAAGCAAATTAATTTATTTAATCGAAGGAACATCACAAATATAATGCAATTTTTGCCATCACACACACTTTTTGCCTGTGGTTTATGTGTTACTTCTGTGTTTCAATTCTATGGCACTTCTACTATTTATTATTGATTTACTTTCAGTATGAAGGAAATTGCACTCGGGGTAATTCTCGGGCAAAGCCGGGTCATTCGTCTAGAGAATTCAAGAATGACATCCACGGCGCCAATTTATAATTGTAACGAATAGTATTTGAATAAAAGCATTTAATCGGGTAAAACCCGGGCGTTGCCTGGGTCATTCGGCTAGTATTGAAAAAATCACAACTGTTAAATAACAAAATTATGCATTTTCTGCAAGCTTTTTGATTTACACACGGTTTTGACTTGAAAATTTTTAATTTTCGATTTACACATTTTTCTCAGGAACGTATCTACCGTGTAAATCGGGGGATAGGTGTATTTTATTCCTTCTTAACTAAATTTTAAAACTAAGTACTTGTTACTAATAAATAATAATTAATACTTGATAGAGAGAGAGTCTCAAAATTTTTTATTCTAAAATATCACATTTGGCAAAAAGAATAAACGTACGTAGATTACACAAAATGACTAGCGCAACAAATGTCTCTTTGCCAAATTTTTATCAAGAAGACAATTACAAAGTTTTGTTCAATGCATACGTTCAGTGTTTTTATATATAAAACGCCTGAGGTAAATATACTACAATACTTTTAATCCTTGAGTGTCGGCCTTGATATATCGTAAAAATAGATCTATTTACAGTTAATCTCATCAATTCAACACCCCAAGGGATCAGAGCTTTCAGTGGTAGATCTCTAGATTCTTGGCCCAAATATAATTATAATTTTTAATAATACAGTAATATAAGTAAAGTTCGTATTTTTTAAAATTCATTTTTCCCAATAGTTTTTATTAATTTACTCTTTTCAACATTTTATTTTGTTTTGTAATGAATCATGGTGTGTTTAATCCAGATGAGCCTGATTCTTCAATCCAGAAACAACCAACTACATTTAAAGAAACAGTAGTGCTTCTTCAGTCTCCAACAGTGCATCTCAGCTGCAGCTGGACTATTTCAAGTTGTATCCACATGCAATATGATAAAAGCTATTGGGAAGATATTTTAGCCTTTATAACATCCCTTAACAAATATATGCAGCATATTTTTAGAAAAAGAAATATATTTTTTCTCATCTATTTTAAAGATTTATTTTCCCCTTTAAATTTTTTCAATATCACTCAAATCTAGAAAAGGATAAAATATATTTGTATTCTCAAAATAACTATATATTAATAAGTGCAATGTCACAAAATGAAGCACTGCAGATCTACAGAAATAGCACCTTACTGTGACTATAGAGCTAACAATTATTGTCATTTAAAAAGCACAAAGCTGTACTCATCCAGGAGAAAAACCTTAGTCGCTCTTACTGTGACTATAGAATAATCCAAGATTATTAAATAAAAAGCATTAATTTATATATACAAGAAAATTTTCCAACTATAGTACTCACTCTGTATATAGAACAAGCAGCAACTTCCATTTAAAAATGCACGAATCTGTACATACAGAAGATAAACCTTATTCCTGCCCTCATTGTGACTATAGGGCAAAACGGTCATATAGTTTAAAACTACACCAATTAATGCATACAGGAGATAAACCCTTCCCCTGCCTTTATTGTGACTATAGAGCAATAACTGCAGGAACCTTAAAGAAGCACCAATCAATACATACAGGAGAAAACCCCTTCCCCTGCCCTCATTGTGACTATAGAACAATAACTGCAGGAAAGTTAAAAATACACCAATCAATACATACAGAAGAAAAACCTTACTCCTGCCCTCATTGTGACTATAGAACAACAGCTGCAGGAAAGTTAAAAAGACACCAATCAATACATACAGGAGAAAAACCCTTCCCCTGCCCTCATTGTGACTATAGAACAATAACTGCAAACCAATTAAAACTACACCAATCAATACATACAGGAGAAAAACCTTACTCCTGCCCTCATTGTGACTATAGAACAATAACTGCAAGCAAATTAAAACTACACCAAACAATACATACAGGAGAAAAACCTTACTCCTGCCCTCATTGTGACTATAGAACAATAACTGCAAGCAAATTAAAACTACACCAATCAATACATACAGGAGACAAACCTTACTCTGCCCTCATTGTGACTATAGAACAACAGCTGCAAACAAATTAAAACTACACCAATCAATACATACAGGAGAAAAACCTTACTCCTGCCCTCATTGTGACTATAAAACAGCAGCTGCAAACAATTTAAAAATACACCTTTCAATACATACAGGAGAAAAACCTTACTCCTGTTCTCACTGTGACTATAAAACAAGCAGAACTTTTGATTTAAAAATACACCAATATAAACATACAGGAGAAAAACCATACACCTGCCTTTATTGTAGCTATAGTACAGTGACTGCAAGTTCATTAAAAATACACCAATTAACACATACAGGAGAAAAACCCTTCCCCTGCCCTCATTGTGACTATAGAACAATAACTGCAGGAAAATTAAAAAAACACCTAATTATACATACAGGAGAAAAACCCTACTCCTGCCCTCATTGAGACTATAGGACAATAACCACAGGATACTTAAAAATACACTAATCATTACATACTGAAGAAAAATCTTATTCCTTTTCTCACTGTGACTATAAAACAACCAGAACTTTTGAATAAAAAAAAACACCAATTTAAACATACATGAGAATAATTATATTCCTGCCCTCACTGTGACTATAGGGCAAAACATTCAACAATTTAAAACGACACCAATATAAACATACAGGAAAAAAACCATACACCTGCCTTACTGTAGTTATAGTACAATGGCTGCAAATTCATTAAAAATACACCAATTAAAACATACAGGAGAAAACCCGTATTCCTGCCCACACTGTGACTACAGTACAACAACTGCAAGTAAATTAAAAATACACCAATTAAAACATACAGGAGAAGAACCCTTTTCCTGCCCTTATTGTGAATTTAGCACAAAAACTAAAAGCCTATTAAAAAAACATCAATTCATACATACAGGCCAAAAACCATATACATGTTCTTACTGTGAATATAAAAAAAAAACAATTAAACCTACTAATCTAAAACAGCATTTAAACACTCATATAGTAGAAAGACCTCACTCTTGCCCTCACTGTGACTATAGGACTACAAGTTCAAGTTATTTAAAAATACATCAACTTAAACACAGCAAAAAAACCTAACTCCTGCCCTCAATGTGACTTTAAGACAAACACCCATTACAGTAAAACTCCCATTTAGACAACACCTTTCTACAAAGGACAGTTTTCATTTGCCAAATTACCATTTTCACAATTTAGCAACTCTCCGGTATGAGGACACCTCTCCATAAAGGACACTTTGGCTCTGCAATTATGGGTCCACTACAGGGTGGTTCTACTGTATTTCATAATAGAAACTAAAAACTTTCAAACAGGGTGCGGTAGATAAGTAATGAGACTGGCCGCCGCGCGGCGCTCCAGTCGCTCTCTATGCGTTCTCCACCTGCAGGTCACGTAGTGGGGGATCTGAGCTAACAATAGAACCTGTTCGCAGTTGCGTTGTAGCTCTGGCGCAGTGAGGGTCAAGCTTCGCGTATTACGTTGTTTGTGTGCCCGTGACACTTGTGAAACCGCTGAAGATGGATCGCTCGATAGAACAGCGGTAGGCAATCAAATTTTGCTTTCGCTTGGGAAAAACTGCTTCGGAAACTTTTGCTATGAATACGGAGGCCTACATAGAGGACGCCCTATCAAGAGCTCAAGTGTTCCGGTGGTTTAATGAATTTAAAAACGGGAGAGAATCCATTTAGGTCACGGAACGATCTGGACGCCCTTCAACGAGTCGTATGGAAGAAACGGTGACCAAAGTGAAAGAACTCCTGGATTCCGACCGTCGTTTAAGTCTCAAAATGATCGCCGATGAGGTCTCCGTGAATAAATTTACGGTTCGCCAAGTTTGTGCAAAATGGGTTCCCCGAGTGCTCACCGCCGAACAAAAACAACGACGAGTGGACATTTGCCGTGAGATGTTGAATGAATTGGAAAATAATCAAGACTTTTTAGACAACGTAGTAACAGGCGACGAATCGTGGACATTCCAATACGACCCGGAGACGAAAGCCCAGAGCTCGGAGTGGCACACACCGGCATCCCCGCGGCAGAAGAAAGCAAGAATGTCAAAGTCCTGAGTCAAGACAATGCTGATTGTGTTTTTCAACTAGCAGGGGTTAATTCACAAAGAGTTTGCCCCTCAGGGGAAAACTGTTAACCCCCGAATTCTACAAAGAAGTCCTTCGGCGATTGCACAAAGCCGTCAAACGGAAGCAACAGGACCTTGCTCAACGCTGGCGTCTCCACCACGACAACGCTCCGGCGCACACAGCGTTCCTTGTGACCTCCTATTTGACCCGAATTGGAGTTGAAGTTCTGCCACAGCCACCATACAGCCCTGACATGAGTCCTCCTGATTTCTTCCTATTTCCGAAGGTAAAAAGATGCCTGAAGGGTCATCGTTTCGACGATATCCCGAACATCCAACGTGCTGTCTCGAAGGCACTAACTGGGATAACTCCAACGGACTACAGTGGGGCCTATGAAGCTTGGAAAACGCGCTGGCAACGTTGTGTCGACCCCAAAGGCGAGTTCTTTGAAGAATATTAACTTTTGTACAAATCGGATCAATAAATTTGTTTTTCTAGACTGAGTCTCATTACTTAGCTACCGCACCCTGTACATGAGAAAACCCAGCAATGGCAAGGCTTCTTCTTCTTCTTCTTTCTTATCTCCACTTATTCACACTAAGGTATCAAGCTTGTAAAGCTTGAGACTTTTGATGGTGTCTGCCGGGGAAGAGTAGAGCTCATCAATGGATGAGTCAATATAGTCAATAATATATCTTGGGGTTGCAGGCTGAGAATTGCACGTAGTACATAGTGCGAAAACCCTGCAACCATTCAGGAAAGTCATTGTCTGTAGATGACCAGACTTAAGTCTGGAAATCAAAGACTGTTGTTACAATGGCAAGTTATTTAAAAAGACACTTGACTTTTGAAGAGATGAACGACTTTACACTATTAAAAAGATGTCGATTTATATGACGTCAATAAGTAAGGGTGTATTCAGTTGCAATGTCACCACAAGGTCACATCAGAGATTTTATTACTTTATTGAAGACTCCTAGTAAAATTTACAATACTCTAATTGTATTTATTTTGCAGAATATTGTACAAATGCTTGAATAAGAGATTGTCATTCCTCCTTTATTGTGTAGACTATAATATTTGTACTTTTCCATTTTTCATAGTCACCTTCTTTTACTAATTTTTTTTGCTAAAGTTTCTAACAAGTACTATACGCCCACATACACATCTAAAAATATATATTTATATAATCATCAATACAGCTTATTACAAAATTCTTAAACCTGCTTTAAATGTATCTGAATATATATCAAAATAAACTTGTATCAAATGATAAGTTTTCTTCATTTGACTTTATTCCTAATACACACACAAAAGACCAAAAGCAGCAGTTATTTCAACTTTTGCGAATCCTATTTTATTATTTTAATAAAATAAAACCATATCTTCCCGGTAAGCGGAAGGTTGTGGGTTCGATTCCCGCCCCTGGACACTTTATTTTTCCGTTCGCCATTACTCTTCATATTTTCACCCTTTCATACGTCATCAAATTATATATATAGACCATCACTCTTCATATTTTCACCCTTTCATACGTCATCCAAAAAAGTTAGAAATAGTAGATATTTCTCTTTGAAATAAATATTGATTTTTCACAGAAAAGAAACTTATGCGGTGAAACTTTAAGTGTTGTTTTATATCTATGGTAATTTAAACCAACAACCCTATATTGTATAATACTTATAACAAGATTGTCATGTTGTATATAGAAACACATCTATAAATAATTATATGCATGATTGACATGTGTCATTGCCTCACCATATGTAATGTACTTTGTACAAACTAATGATAAATAAATAAAACTATGTAATAGATTAAGAGCTGAGTTAAAGCAAGATTGAGAAGTTCAAAACGTCTAAAATCGAGAGAGAAATCCAACAACCCTGGCAAGTCATTGCCATCGAGGTCAAAGGGTGCAGAATGCAGCAGACGTTCAAAGTCTAACACCCCCCCCTCCTCGGGAATGGTATATAAAAACCTCGGTTTTAGCCCGACTCAGACAGTCGCTTCACCGTCGGCGTGAGCCCTTGTCGGTCTTAGCCAGGACCATCTCATCACCATGTTAAACAGTAAGAAATATTCTTTAACTCCATCTTGCTCTTAGCTCGACTTTTATCTGTTCATGGAACTTGCCTACTACAACTGTGTCTCTTCGTTTTTTGTGTGTGGACATTCCCAAGCTTTCCACTCTGCCTCGACCACGACTGCCTGTACTCTGTGAAAACTGTTAAAGGTCTTCCAAAGTGCAGAGAGGTACTGGAAAACTCTCCACGCCCTGACTGACCCTCTCGGTTACTACAGGTTTGACCCTCGGTTACCACAGCTATAGCGAGAGTCGACAGGATACCTCATCACAGATAAGTCGACAGGACTTATATCACAGAAGAGTCGACAGGATCTTATCACAGATTAGCCGACAGGATGACCACAACGAAGAAGGTAAGAAGCCTGTCCAGATAGAAAGCGACAAAGAGCAAAGATGGAGGAACCAACCCATCATTCCAACAAAATGACCGAGCAATCTCTCCCCCAACAAGAGACTATATTTCAGGAGCAAGCTGTCAACACCCCAACGACACAACCAAAATCCCGCAAAAAAGGGCCGTTGATAAGTTTTCACCTTCGGCCTTACAACGCAACCACCTTCCAGACAACATGCCGTCGTCACCAAACAAAAGCTACAAGCTCTACAAGCCCTACATGGAACGTCTTCCACGTCATCAGGACGACAACTAAAGCCCAAGTCTCCTGACTGAACATTCCTCAAAACTGTGAGTTTTTAAAAACCTACGAAACTTTCTTCTAATGCTCACAACTTAATTCTCCATAAATTTAATGTTTATTTTCACTGTAATCATTTTAAATCAATTTTTACCAATTTTATATCATTTCAATTCAAATTTTAAATCTTTTACACCCTCATTTATCAATTTTTACTTTATTTTAAGCAACTTATAAATTTTAATTCATTACTTTCAATTTTACATTTAAGAAAAATCATTTTTTTTTTTATTACTCGAAACATCATTCTAAATTTATTTGTGTGTTTTTTTAATATCTTATTTTTATACTAAAACACCAATTTCTTAATCAAATGCTCAAAAATTTGCAAAAATTATTGTTATATTCACTATTTAATGTAAACGCCCCATTCTAATTATAAGTAACTATCACACCATTGCCCTTTTACAAGGATAATTTTCGCACTGCCATAATAAACAATATATTCAAATTTTAATAAACATAGGTGGAACGCATTTTTTTTTTAATTTCAAAAATCGAAAGATACAATATCTTCAAAATCACAACTACAAAAGTTACTGTTCTTCCCCAAAAACAAGTTAAAAATCCAACACAGTTTCACTCCCTCGTCCTTTCTTTTTACATGCATAATAATTAATCATCCACACATCTCTCTCAACAAACTACAACACACTCCCCCATCACTTTCTCCAATTGGCCACCATCTATTAGCGCACGACTTAGCAACAAATCAATCTCGAGCCACACAAGCTCCATATCGTCGCCACTAAACGTGCCACATCCACTAACAGCCAAAATATCTCGATGTGTTTTGTACAACCACCACCCATGACTAGTGAATTTGTTATTCATGGTGAGACAAGTTAGATGCTGTACCAAAACCAACGACTTCACGTGACACCTTTCCATTCAATTCACTCACTCGTGTCACACAGCGCATCACAACAATTTTTCTCACTTAACAGGCCACAAAGACGCCTTCATGCCTGTGACACACCTCCCCCAAAGCGTGTCCACGTCGAAAGTCGCACTTTTACTCACATCTAAACCTTACATCATTGAATAACATTTTTACTAAGCCCGCAACAACGATTTTTTTTTTTTTGCTTATCCCTAGTACATTAGTACTCTCCACGCCCTGACTGTCCCTCTCGGTTACTACAGGTTTGACCCTCGGTTACCACAGCTATAGCAAGAGTCGACAGGATACCTCATCACAGATAAGTCGACAGGACCTATATCACAGAAGAGTCGACAGGATCTTATCACATATATTTTAACCACAGGTCAGATAAAAGGGGAAGATTTTTTTATTTATAAAAGAAAAAAAAATTGCGCTGAAATGGTATACTTTCATGTACCAAGATAGTGTGCTAATACCTCGTGTTGAAAATATTTAATTATATATTTTTAATATCTCTGTTCTTCAAACAACTCTTGCCACATGGTTCAATTATGGAAATGATTAATTATGTCATTGCGGCTTATTATTTTAAGAGACATCTTCCAGATCCAAACTGTGGGTTATTTGAACCATTCATTTATATGGTTTTTATTATACTTTTATTACATAACTCTAATGAAATGATCTAAATTGTGTAAATCCATATCCATCTTATTTTTATAATTGATAGTCTAAAGAAGTATTTATTATATCAAATTAACACACAGAACAAATTATTATTGCATATTTTCTTAAAGAACTTGGATTTTTCCTTTATACACTATTTGATTTGAAAGGTTTTTTGGGAATCACACAAGTTGAGTACTCTATACCCTACTACAATTTAGTATACAGTATAACCTCG
This sequence comes from Cordylochernes scorpioides, assembly GCA_030710605.1. Taxonomy (NCBI): domain Eukaryota; kingdom Metazoa; phylum Arthropoda; class Arachnida; order Pseudoscorpiones; family Chernetidae; genus Cordylochernes; species Cordylochernes scorpioides. The sequence continues at coordinate 88,600,015 of CP092877.1, read as the reverse complement.
TTAATTCGACACACCCCAATTCGGCACTCGGCGATAATTAGACCATGTTCTGATGTCCCGACCTCTGGCCTATCAAATAACAAACCGTAATTCGACATATCGATAATACGACACTTCCGATAGTTCGACCATTTTAAAATTCGAATTTCGACAGTTGAATGTATTTTACTTACAACTTTCCGCTAAAAAGGTATTACGGCGGCGATCGGCGGGCGCCGATAGGATCGTGCGCACGCACTTTTGGTTCCAGGTTAGTTTAAGTTTCACTTTGCAGTGCCGTTGCGCAATTGCGCGAGTGTTTTTTTTTTTTTGCTTGGATTTAAGCTTTGTGCGATAATTAACAATAACATTTTATTTTTAAATTTCAGCATTAAAATATTTTAGTTATTTTAAAATTTACAAATAATTTCCTTTTAAATAAATAAATCTTTATAAAATGTAGCCACAATGATTATGATAACATTTTATTTCAATATTCCATTTCTGTGTTATTATAATAGATTTAAACACAAAATCAATAACACCTGCAGCAGTAGTGGATGACTTTAATACATTAAAATTTTATTATTAAAAGACATTTCAGAGGAATACAGGCATGCATGTTTTTTCAAAATGTCCATCTGGAATACATCCTGAATAGGATTTCAGTGCAAAAACAGACATCTATAAAGGAATTTTTAAAAGATCTTCATGATTTTTTAAAAATAATATTTTAAATTTTTCTTTTTATATTTACCATGCTATATTTTTCAATTTGAATAAAATATTATTTAATATATTATATTTACTATTTTAATGTCTGTAGAGTTAATATTTGATTATATTACTGAAAAGAAACACATCACCAGTAAATTTATTTGTTAAAATTATCTATGTTTCTAAAATATGTATTAATGCCATTTTGTCACTGATACTAAAAGTTAATTATGAAAATAAAATTAAAACACACAATAGTTTCAATTAATATCATTAATTTATATTACAAGGCTATTTTAAAAAAATTATTATTTTAGCGAGTTAGATGATTACCTAATCATCTGACTTTAATTCAACCGAAAGCTCTGATCCCTTGGGGTGTTGAATTAAAGAGGTTCGACTGTATATTTCCAACATACTTCTGCCTTTTCTACTAGATAATCAGTTTTTTTCTGTAACTTATTCTGATACTTTGGATTTGTTTTGGGTCTGCACTGTTTTCCTTAAAAGCTTTTTTTAAATATATATATACAAAAATATTTTTGGTACTGATTGTGCTATTTCTGTTTTTTTAGGACATATTTTCAAATTTAACACTTTTAAGACCAAGGGCTTGGTTACTAATTACGCTCGTGGGACCGGACAAAAACGAGACATTTTTAAAAAATTGTATCTGAAATTATATGATATATATATTCATAAATTTTTAAATATGTGCTAATAAAACACTATAAAATATAATGACACTGATTAAAAAATTAACAAAAAACATTTATTTTATAAAAGTTGGTATTTATTTTTTTTAAAATAATAGAAAGAACTTAATTCACGCCATAAACTATAAAAAATACAAAATCAGGTTATAATGAATTTACAAACATAAAATTAAAATGATTATGCCCAATATTCAGTTATTGTGTGGTACTTTTCAAAGCAGTTATCAATACAAAGTGATATGCCACATTGTTTGCACAGTATAGCGCGTGTCTCGACGACAGGCACTTCCGCTGGTTGAGAGTCTTCCTGTGTCTGCACAAACTTTACACTTTCTTTGACCTATTTTTCCATTTTCGAGGACAATTTTAGTTGGAAAATGTCTTCCACTAAGGCCTGAAACATTACATGCAACTTGTGCTCCCTGTTCAGAAAGTTCTATACTAATTTCTTTGAGAAGTGCTTCACCAATGGCCAAGTAGAAGTCTCTCAAATTCATTTTCTTTCCTGGATTTGATTTATTGTAAATGATGTTACTATTTACAAAGCAGAGTCCAAAGAGATGAAAAAATATTTTTTTCCACCATTTCATTGTTTTTCTGGAAAATGAATAATAGGAAAGCATTTGATTACTTCGATCAACTCCTACTTTTCCCTTGTTGTAATCAATGACTACATCTGGTTTCATCATTTCTTTATTTCCCTTGCATTTTGCTGGTAGCATTTTTCCTTCATGAAAGGATGAAAGAGTATATACATCTCTAACATCTTTCCATTTTATGGCCAGAAGGTCTTTTCTCATCATGATGGCTTCTCCTCTCTGAAGCTTTTTGGAGAATGCCATTTTAGGCATGCCTTTTCTAGTAGGCATGACAGTCCCAACTGCCATAATTTTTTTTCCCCAAAGTTTATCAAATACTTCAGGAGAAGAAAACCATCTATCCATATAAATCACATATCCTTGTTGTTGAAACCGAGATGATAATCTATCTACAATGCTCAGGACTGAATTGTGGTCTTCAGGTTTGCTTTCATCTTTTCCTGTATATATGTCCAAATTATAAACATATCCTGAAACGGCTTCGCATATCTGGAATATTTTTATACCATACCTATGTGGTTTTCCTTTCATATATACACGAAATGTAACCCTTCCTCTAAAAGGGCACATGGCCTCATCAATTGTTAGGTTTTGCTCAGGGGTGTGGGCATTTCCAAATGCATAAATCAGAGAGTTCAAAAATGGTCTAATTTTATGTAATCTGTCATAATTTGGCTTGCCATATGGAATATATTTAGAATTATCGTTCAAATGAAGCATAGATAATATTCTCATAAAAAGAGATCGAGGCATTTTGATTGATTGGCAAAATGTATTTTTCAAAAAATTATTTGTGGACCAATAGTCCTTTAGTTTAGGTTTTTTTACCAAAGACATGTGGATAATGACACAGAAAAATAACTTGAGCTGCACTAATGTAATACCTTTCCATTGGCTAAGAATGCCATGGGGTTGGAGAGGTCCTTTTTTTGACTTCGCGATCGATAATGCTTCTAGCATATCGATTAGTTTCTGTCTTTATATTTTTGAAGGTTTCATCTGTAAAAAATAATTTGAAAGCTTCAAAAGGAGTAGATACAGGAGAAGCTAAATTTACACCAGGCTGTGCCGTAAATGGGGGAAGATTTACAGCTTGCCCTCCCGTTGTATCAGCCAGGCGCCAGCCAGGATCTTGGCCGCTAATTTGACCCCCTACTTTTGTCGCTGAATTATTTTTCTTAGTTGTACCACTACTTTGCCTTGGTTTTTTAGCTTGAGGAGGATCAATATCAATTTCATTATCACTATAAATAATAGTTTCATCATCTGAACTTTGACAGTCTTCAAATTTATAATCTGGGTCTTTTTCCTCATCATCTATTTCAGATCCCGAGTCAAAAACGTATTCTAAGATATCATCCTCAATATTAGAATCAAAAGATGTGGAAATACCTTTTGAAGTACTCGGATGCTCAAGATGATTCATTATTTATATTATTTAGAGCGACCAAAGTTAGAAAAATAGCGTGATAAGTTAGCAAGAAATAGAGAAAAAAAGAAAAATGTAAACAAGTGACTCAATCAGACCGAGTTGCCATTAGTTTCCCTTTACACCGGAAGAAGGGTCAAGACGCCATCTATTGCATCTCAAATGAACTAATAAACATCAAGGGCTATATTTCCTCAAAGATTCCCGGACGTCGGCCGTTATTTATTTCCCCATGCATTTTAGAAGTATGAGGACGTACCGGTACGTCCTTGGTCCTTTAGTTTCGAAGCCCTAGGACGTACATGTACGTCCTTGGCCACGAAAGTGTTAATCATCCCATTTGATATGCCTCGCAAAAGATCTGCAATTGGAGTAAGAACTCCTGCAGCTCGCCGCATGGCTGCCCGAGCTGCTAGAGGCCAAAGTAGCCGCACATTGGACAATCCCCAACAGTTTCAAGCCCGCCTCCAAAGTGACCGGCTGTGCTACAGAATTCAACGCGCATCAGAGACTCCCCAGCAGTCCCAAACACGACAGGAGGCTGACCGGTTGCGGCACTTCAGGCAACGAGCTAGCACTTGGGCTGATATGCTCAATGCTGCTTTCCATTACAATCCGGCCCTGAATTATGAACAATTTACTTTTCTTCAGATCGGCCATATGGATAAACAATGTCTACCTTGTACTGCCTTCAAGTACAATGGTGAGCGGCCTGGAATGTGCTGTTCTGCAGGAAAGGTCAGAATTCCGGATTTATCTGAACCCCCAGAAGCTTTCAGAACTCTGTTCGATGGGTCTTCTCCTCACTCGGCTGAGTTCATGCAACGTGTCCGTCACTATAACAATGCCTTCCAAATGACATCTTTTGGGTGTGGTAGTCGTGTTGTGTTGCCAGGTTACATGCCAACGTTTAAGGTCCAAGGCCATGTCTATCATAGAATTGGCTCTGTTTTGCCACCACTCAACTCTGATTGCCGCCAACTACAGGCAGCATTCCTTCAGGTTTTCTTCACCGGAGATAGTAGTGCAGAGGTTGCCACCCGCCATAGAAACTTTCCCATCACTAAGCCCCACATTGTTAGCATTTTGCAAGATATGTTGCATCGACATAATCCTTATGTCCATTTGTTCAAAGCTTCCATTGAAAAAATGCCTTCTCCTGATTACAAGTTGATCATTAAGGCTGACAGTAGTGCAGAGGTTGCCACCTGCCATAGAAACTTTCCCATCACTAAGCCCCACATTGTTAGCATTTTGCAAGATATGTTGCATTGACATAATCCTTATGTCCATTTGTTCAAAGCTTCCATTGAAAAAATGCCTTCTCCTGATTACAAGTTGATCATTAAGGCTGACAAAGCACCACCTGGGCACCATCCTCGCACATTCAATGCTCCAACCATTAATGAGGTTGCCATTGTTATTGTGCAGGAAAACTGTGACAGACGTGACATTGTTCTTTCCAAAAGAGGCAGTGGTGTGCAGAGGATTAACGAGTTTCACAGGTCTTATGACGCCCTGCAATACCCATTGGATTTTTGGAATGGTCAAGATGGTTATCATTTCCATATCCCTCAGCTGATTGATGGGGTTCCTTCGGCGCACAAGACGGTTTCTTGCATGGATTTTTATGCTTCACTGCTAATGATTTGTAACCGTAATCCTGGCATAACAGATTGGTTACTGGCTTTTGGAGATTTGACCCATCAAATTCTGGTCGACATTTATGCCAAGGTGGAATCTGAAAGGCTGCATTACATCTCAGCGCATCAAGCTCAACTTCGTGCAACCGAATACACCAATCTGTTAGATGCTATTAGCACTGACAGGAGTCATGCCCTTATTGGAAGACAAGTTATTCTTCCTTCTTCCTTTGTGGGCAGTCCAAGGCACATGCATGAGTATGCCCAGGATTGCATGGCTTACGTCCGTAAATATGGTCGCCCAGACCTTTTTATTACATTTACATGCAATCCCGAGTGGCCTGAGATAAAACTAATGCAATTCACCACCCAAGGTGCATGACTTGGTTGCTCGCATTTTTCAATTGAAAATTACCAAGCTTATAGATTCGATCACCAAGGGTGATGTTTTTGGCAAGCCCCAATGTTGGTGTTATACCATTGAATGGCAAAAGCGAGGGCTACCACATGCGCATATTTTATTGTGGCTTAAAGAAAAGATTTGCCTAAACCAGATTGATTCGATCATTTGTGCTGAAATCCCCAATGAGGAGGTTGATGCTTCACTGTTGCCACCACATCACTTAGAACTTAGAGTTGGTGTTCCCATTATTTTATTGAGAAATATTGATGCACACCCCGCCTTTGCAATGGTACCTGTCTCTGTGTTAAAAGATTGTGGCCTCATGTGGTAGAGGCAACCATTTTGACTGGTTGCTTTCAAAATGAAGAGGTATTTATTCCCCGGATTCCTCTGATTCATGATGATATGCATTCTCCTTTGCATTTTAAAAGATTGCAGTTCCCCATTCGAGTTTTTTTTGCCATGTCGATTAACAAGGCTCAAGGTCAGTCCCTCAAAATTGCTGGCATTGACTTGGAGCAACCCTGTTTCTCGCATGGGCAATTGTATGTTGCCTGCTCTAAAGTTGGCTCAGGAAGAAACCTTTATGTTTTGGCTCTAGAAAATAGGACTTCAAATTTTGTGTATTCTTCTGTGTTGTCATGAATAATTTTTTTAATGCCATTTTAGTCTTTTTTTTTTGTTGTTTGGGTGGTATATTATTTTCATAAGTCTTTCTATATACGTATATATTTGTATATATTTGAAAGGTAACATCTCTAGAATTAGAATATTCAAGGACAGTTGCAGATTATTATGATTTATATTAATATTAGTTTTCTTTTTATTTTTTTTTCAGAAAAACATCTACGAATGTTTGACTGGGGTCTGAAAACATTAGATTACAGGCTGCTGGCCAGGCTTGGTCAATCACGGTCACTCTTCTCAAGCAATTTCAATCCCTATCCCTTTTTACCCAAAGAGTGTAATGGACCTACAGAGGATGCACCACTATATATAAGAGTTAACACGCTGGGGCGGGTACCTCGGAGGTTGGGTGGAAAATCTACCAACTATTTAAACTATATTTAAAACACCTAAATGGATTAAAAAATAAATAAATAAAATAACTAAATACTAATATATTGCATTTTTTGACATCACACATACTTTTTGCCTGTGATAATGTATTACTTCGGTGTTGCTATTCTATGGCTCTAATACTATTTATTAGTAATGTTCTTTCAGTATGAAGGAAATTGCACTCGGGGGAATTCCCGGGCGAAGCCGGGTCATTCGTCTAGTATTCATATAACTTCAAAATTATACCAAATATTTTGAGATAAATAGTGCATTGAAAGAAAAAAAATGATGAGCTAATTACTAGGCAGAATAAAGATTAAAAAATTAAAAGTAATAGGCGTGTTGTTGTTTCTTATCCCCTTGTGTAAAGATTACACGAATTCCATGAGTTCATGCTCCTCGAGCTGTTTTATGATGAGCAGCGGCCTCTCCCAAAGGTCCTGTTTAGTGCATCTAATGCAAGCCAAAATGTGTTCTGGAGCTGCAGGTGACAAGCTACATTTTGGGCAAGTGGGGTAGATTTTGTTATTATTTTCTATCTTCAATGGCTTGAGATGGCCTGTTCTAAATCTTGTTAGTGTTGTTTGATGCTGTCTATTTCTGATGTTCAGAGCTCCTCCTGGGTTCACTCCACTGTACCAACTGTGTTATGTGGGGAAGGAGTTTTCCCACCCTCTACACTCACTCTAGAGGGGAGTGGAGTGGAGAGGCGTCTCTGCGTGTTTGCCTTGCGCCGGAGTACCACTGGTTGATCCTCAGTGAAGCTGTAAGCTGGTGGTCCGCCCTTGGTTAGCTGGTCGCGGGGCGCACGAGTCTTGAAACTCTTGGGTCTTCGCTCTGTGTGTGCGCCATTGGGAGCGTCCTTGCCGTGCGCGAAAATTGCAAACCAGGGGTGTCCCTGGCTGCTGAAAAACCAAGGGGTGCACACAGTAGTGCCACCCTCCCGCCTTCGCGAGGTTCCCTGCGTAAACCTCAGAACCTCAGAGGTCCTTGATTCAACGGCAGATTCAGGGAGTACTGGGAACTAAGGGTTCGAGGGCCAAAGGGGGGGGACTCCTATTGGAGCGTAGGACGGGTTTAACTAAGTCCGAACGAGAGGGCTCGGTCAGCAACCTTGCCAAGAACTCTCGAAGACGCCTGTGGGTTTGATTGGTCGACCCCCATGGAGCCAGACCATAATGGCGGGCGCGAGGGGCCTAACAATGGCCGCTCGGTGCATGGATAATGAATCATTCCCTTTTTGGCTGTGTGACTTGGATGTCAGAAATGGGTGTGCATTCGCGCGCCGGTTTATGGGCCTTTGAGGTCTGGGAAACCATATTGATTCTAGTCTGTACCAACTGTGCTTAGGTGGGATCCTCCAGTTCTTGTTTATTTTTGTTTTGGCTACTGTTTCTATTTCTTTAAAATTCTGCTGGGAATTCTGCGAGAAGCGGCGGCTGGCCAGCCGGCCTGCGCGCGCACTTTTCGAACACCGCCTGATGTCGCCGGCTGTTTACCGCGCGTCGCTACAACCTGCGGCGGTTCCTTCCATTATATAATACTCTAGGCGCTGGTGGAGTAAAAACTGTACTCCACCTGCCTCTTATAATTTTTCGCTAGCACATCAGCAGCTTCATTGCCTTCAATTCCAACATGTGAGGGTATCCATTGAAGGTGAATTTTTGAGGCTTTTGAGAGTTTTTGGAGATAGCCAATTATGTTCCTGCTTACTTTGTCTCTAAGTTCCCCTGTGTGACTCAAGTGTTGTATGGCACTTCTACTATCAGTAAGAATCCAGATATCTTGATAATTAGTATTTCTGATGGATTTTAAGGCTTCATAGATGGCTATAAGTTCTGATCTGAAGACTGAGCAAAAATCTGGGTTTCTTCTGTTCATTTTCTCAATGCGATTTGTGGTTTTGATGAGACAGCCACCATGAATGAATGCAAACGCGAGAGGCATACATAGGGCTAGCCAGAGACTCACCTTATCGGCTTGAAAACTAAGTGTCGACTGAGATAAGAGGATGCCAGCGGGCGACGCTGGCCTGGGACGCTGGGAATTCTGCGAGAAGCGGCGGCTGGCCAGCCGGCCTGCGCGCGCACTTTTCGAACACCGCCTGATGTCGCCGGCTGTTTACCGCGCGTCGCTACAACCTGCGGCGGTTCCTTCCATTATATAATACTCTAGGCGCTGGTGGAGTAAAAACTGTACTCCACCTGCCTCTTATAATTGTATGTAATTTTTGGACACTTATTAAAATATAAATTATTAATTTATAGTTCTCACTGCAGCTCGAACCTTTACCCTAACGCGGTAGAACATCGACCAATCTCATTGGCTCTCAGAACTCCCGCCTAGAGTATTCACATCTGTCCAAGTTATTTTCAGGGATTCCCCCTGCTTGGGTTGTTTTTCCTCCTACAGATGTGTGCAATTCCCCAAGGTGTGTGAGATTAGCCTCAACTGTCAATCAAAGTGTCTCTTGGGAAGCTAAATTTATCTCGAGTTGTGGTAAACAACCCAGGGCTCTATGTGTGAGAAAGCAAAAATGGGAAGATTTTTGAAGATTTAAATAAAGTCTAGAGACCTAGTTTGCTATAAAAACATAAATAAATACAAAGGATAATTATATTATTTTAAATTATCGATATTCAGTTAAATAAAATCAAAGGAAATGCATCAATATTTATTTAGGTTAATAATATTAGTTAAAATAAAATATTTTCGGTAGAGAGCTGAGTTTTTCAGGGCCGTAGGTCTTACTTCTTACAAATTTAGTTAAATTTGTAATTTTCGGGAAATTTTCATGCCCCACGTTGGACGCCAATGTTAGCTCAATTTCTATCGTGACAAAATATACAACCACTGTGCTATAATTTCGAAAGATATACGCCCCATTCAAATACATTTCAAAAGGATTTATAATTATAATAAAATATTGGTAAAATGATAAAAACACATTCAATGGCAAATACACAAAATGTTGTCTCAGTTCCTAGTGTGACGATATATAAAACCATTACATTTACAATTTGAACGATATATGTATACAAAAAAAAACTTATGAAGCTGATTTATATGTTTAACACTATGTTTATATATAGGCATGTCTGTTTGTTCTATAAGTGGGACTATCTAGGGAATACCATTGGGTGAATAAATTTCTTTTGATGATTATCAGAATATTCAACATTTTTTTGTTTAAGATATATGTATGTTTAATCTATATATATAAAATTGAATATGTCTGTCTGTCTGTTTGTCTGTACTCTATAGATTCAAAAACCATACATCCAATCGCCGTGAAATTTTGGGATATTATTAGGTATATCACCGGAAATGTTTTTGAAAAATAATTTCATGAATATCTTGAATATCCTTAGAGTTATTTGCAGATTTGTAGATTTAACTCACAAGCAGCGCCCCCATTGTGACGATGATAACAAGTTTTCTTATCACTAAGTTTGTTATCTTAAATATTATTCATCAAAAGTAAGATTATCTCAGGATGACACGGCAATGTGACACGGGAAAAAATGTTCACTAGATAAAACTATGATTTTCTAAAGTAGAAAATTAGGAAAGACAAAATTCAGGATGACACGGCACACAGGGACCGGGAAAAAATGTTCACTTTATCGAGAGATTCAAATTTACGAGTTTCAAATTATCAAAATATATCTTTTTTTTTTTAAATAAGTTTTTAGAGAATTGTTTTAACAAATGTTCGCTAGACAAACCTTTACTCGGGTAAAACCTCGGGCGAAGCCGGGTACGTCCGCTAGTCTATATATATAAAATTGAATGTCTGTCTGTTTGTCTGTCTGTCTGTACTCCATAGATTCAAAAACCATACATCCAATCGCCGTGAAATTTTGGGATATTATTAGCTATATCCCCGGGAAGGTATTTGAAAAATAATTTCTTGAATATCTTGAATATCCTTAGAGTTATTTGCAGATATGTAGATTTAACTCGAAAGCAGCGCCCCCATTGCGACGATGATAACAAGTTTTTTTATCTATTAATTTTCTTATCACTAAGTTTATTATCTTAAAGATTATTTATCAAAAGTAAGATTTTCTACCTATTAATTGCGCAAAAGTCAAAGTTAGTTTTATCATTTATCTACAACATATATATTGGGAGAATAGATAAAATGATGATTTTGTAATGTAGAAAATTAGGAAAGACAAAATTCAGGATATCGCGGCAATTTATTTGAGACAAGAAAAATGATTCAATTCCAAGGCAAAGATACTATTCCTTTAACTTCCAATTACCGAGGGAACCAATTAATATTGATTTTATTCAACTTATCGAGTATTTTTCAAGGGACCGGGAAAAATGTTCACTAGATAAAACGATGATTTTGTAATGTAGAAAATTAGGAAAGACAAAATTCAGGATGACACGGCAATTTATTTGAGACAAGAATAATGATACAATACCAAGGCAAGATACTATTCCTTTAACTTCCAATTACCGAGGGAACCAATTAATATTGATTTTATTCAACTTATCGAGTATTTTTCAAGGGACCGGGAAAAAAATGTTCACTTTATCGAGAGATTCAAATTTACGAGTTTCAAATTATCAAAATATATCTATTATTTTTTTATATAAGTTTATAGATAATTGTTTTAACAAATGTTCGTTAGACAAACCTCTACTCGGGTAAAACCCGGGCGAAGCCGGGTACATCCGCTAGTCTCTATATATAAAATGAATGTATGTCTGTCTATCTGTCTGTGTGTGTGTCTGTCCTTTATGCCTGACCAATCCACTCATCGGATCGCCATGAAACTTTGGGAAGTCGTTCAGTATACTGAACTTAACTTTAACTTTCAGTATACCGAGAAGGTTTCTGTCTGGAATTTAATTTGAAATCAATATCCGTTTTAATTTTATTTACCAATTTGTTTAACTACTCGCCACAGTTACGGCAGCGCCAGCGCCTCACGGCAGTATTTGGTGGAATTATATTTGTAATTCACATTCTCAATGCCTAAGCAACTCTGAAATTATATGATTTATTAAGTTCATAGTTTTTAAATAATGAAATTTCAATATGGAAATGTCGTTTAAATCTATCTACTTATATAATTGCCTTATTCTGTCTGTGTGAAGTTCACGGATAGATTTTGGTCAGAATGGATAAAATAAAAAAAAAGTGTCAAGGGATGGGAATCGAACCCACGACCTTCCGCTTACCGGGCAGATGCCATGACCACTAGGCTACCCTGGACATATTTTTCCGTTCATAAAGTTAATATATGATGCCAATATATATAATAATTGTATAAACGAATGCAAGACAAAATCACCGCGAATGTTTCTTTTTTTTAAGGCAATTTCTTTTTAAGGCAATTATCGTTTTGCACAATTACTTAATCTTTTAAAATAAATAACAATACTTAAATGAAAATATGTTGCTTTAAATAAAATAAAATAAACTTTTAAATCGGTAACCTTTATGAGAACCTTTAAATATATATAAGTACCTTTAATCGATAATCTTTATAAGAATAAAATATGTAATTCATTATAAATAGAAATTTAATATTTGAATAAAAGCATTTAATCAGGTAAAACCCGGGCGTTGCCCGGGTCATTCGGCTAGTTTAGTATAAAACACTATGGACACAAACTGATGAAAAACATATGTGGGATTTTATTATATCTAAAATTTCCTATATCATGAGATAAAAAAATAAAATAAAATAAAAGTGAAAGGTTCCATCCTATGCAAGCAAATTCTTTGCTTCTAATTTCATTGATGTATAAATTTTTTTTTTTTATTTAGTGAGTAGTAAAATAAAAAAATTATTTCAAACGTGTCCTATAGTCGAAGCCATAGCTCTACAAAGCCTTAATATATTATACCTGTTAGGTCGGATTTAAGACGTGTCAAAATATGTTATACTTTCGACTAATAAATATCTTATTTTAATGTATTTCAAAGAATTTACGGATTATACTAGATTACTGATAAACTGACAAAAACACACCAAGGCAAACACGAAAAAACAATATACAATTAATATAAACACTTAAATGTAAAGAATGAAGAATTTCATTCAAACCCTATGTAAACATACTTTCAAGTTTAGAAATTTGCATAGTACACCAAAGTCCATCTATGTGAAGTCCAGCTCCCCATATCACAACATGGTACCGAGGGTAAACCTCAAAGTGGGTTAACGAAAAGAAAAATCTTAATACAATAATATTGTTGGGTCGATTTCTATCGTGGTGAAGTATACAATCATCACCTCTACGACCTGAATGACATACACCTCATTCCAATATGCTCCAAGCGGATTTACAATTATGTTAGACCATTGGAAACCTGCCCAAAATAGAAAAACACACCAAAGCAAATACATAAAACAATATACTATTAGATTACACATAGACACTGAAATAAAAGAACGAGGAATGAAGAATTTCATTCAGACCATGTATAGATATATTTCTAAGTCTAGAAAATTTGTATGTGTTAGGTCGGATTTAAGACGTGTTGGAATCAAATACTAAATTCTTGAACAACCGACAAGACACACCAAAGCAAATACTTCCCATATCACAACATGGTACCGAGGGCAAACCTCAAAGTGGATTAACGGAAAGAAAAATCTTAATACAACAATTATGTTGGGTCAATTTCTATCGTGGTGAAATGTACAATCATCACCTCTACGAACTGAATGACATACACCTCATTCTAATACGCTCCAAGAGGATTTACAATTATGTTAAACCATTGTTAACCTGACCAAAATAGAAAAACACGCCAAGGCAAACACAAAAACAAAAAATATATATATTTTCACTTAATATAAACACTTAAATATAAAGAATGAAGGATTCATTCAGACCATGTATGGGCATATTTCTAAGCCTAGAAATTTTGTATGACACACGCGAACATTGGTACAATTCTCAATGGGATGAGTATAAACCACCACACATCTAAATTTAAACAATATATATGCATACACAATAAAATTAAGGGAATGAAATTGACTTGGATGTTAACATGAGTTATAAGATATATATATGAGCATATGTAGTTGTTTATTGGTAGAATTGACCATGGAAATAAAATTGTATGTCTAGTCTGGTATAAAACACAAAAAAATACAAATTGATAAAAAGGAAATATATATGAAATTTTATTATATCTAAAAATTATCTATATTATGAGACAAAAGGGAGAGTATATAAAGATAAAAGGTCTAATTCATTGCAAGCAGTTCTTTACTTCTAATCTCATCGAAATATATAAAAACAACCAAATTTTTATTTGGAATATACTATATACAGTAATCCCTCGTTAAGACGAACTCAACGGGAGAACGAAATACCCTTTTCGTCTTAAAAGAATTCGTTTAAAAACGAATTCGTATTAGACGAATTGAATTCGTGGTATCAGGGGGTTGTACTTATGTACTACTGATGAGTAAGAAAACTACATTTCTGAGGAATAATGAATAAATTTATTTGAAAACAATATTAATGAAAAAATATTTTATAATTTTAAGGAACAACAATTATGTATATGTATGTACATAAAGTATTTTATTTTAAAAGACAATATGGATATTATAATCACAATGTAAGGCAATAACATGAGAATATAAGTTTATTTTAAAACACAAATAAAAAAGAACAACAAAAGAAACAACTTACATAATATACTTGGTACATACAATGTTTATGTGTATGCAGCATATGCAGTATGCATAGAGTATCCTATATCTGGGTTTTCTCTGCAGGCTTCAGAAAGTCTGTTATAGTTTTTTGGTGGTATTTGATTGGGCACTGTTTCAAACACCTCCTTCTTATTTTATCCAGGTCATCTTCAAAATGAACATCAATATCCGCAGAGGTTTTGGACAGCTTCTGGAGGGTTTCGAGGGCCGCGATTACTTCCCCTCTAGTAGGCATCATTATCTCTTCTTTCACCTCATCGTCTTCTGTTTCTTCTTCTTTTCTTCTAATTCGGGTGAACCGCAAATTTCCAACCCTTCATCCAGGGCAACATACTCCAGGAAAGTCAAAGTCTCAGCTGGGTTTGTAGCTGAAAGGAGTTTGGTCCATTCTTCAGGCTCATCAAGCATTGTTTCTGGAAGTGAAAACGAATCAGCTGTTTTGCCTTCAACAGTTGGCCAAGCTTTTTTAAAGCAATTTTTGATTGTTTGACTAGATACAGAGTCCCATGAAGCAGCCATTGCACGCATTGCCTGCAAAATATTCCATTTTACTGTTGTTTGCTCGGATTCTATCCCAAGTAAGGCATTTTTAACGAGCCTTGACTCAAAATGGCACTTGAAGGCAGCTATTATCCCTTGGTCAAGTGGTTGGATTCGGCTTGTACAGTTTGCTGGGAAATATACAATCCGGACATTTGGCAGATCCAAGTCTTTTGTATCATGTGCGCTGCAATTGTCCATTGTTAGAAGCACATGTCTATTTTCAGCTGCCATTTTACTTTGAAACTTGATGAGCCCTAATATGAATGAATATGCATCCACCCAAGCACTTTTTTGATGCGTGTAATCGAAAGGTAAAATTAGTCGATTAATTTTATTCAAACATCTCGGGTTTTTATACTTTCCGATAATCCAAAGTTTTGATATCTCTGAACCCGTAGCATTAGAGCATAGAACTACCATTAAACGTTCTTTACTTTTCGAAGTTCCGTGACACTTGGTACCTTTAAAGTCCAACGAGCGATCAGGAAGTAAGTTATAAAAAACACCTGTCTCGTCGATATTAAAAATGTCCTCATCTTTGTATTCATTTTTAATTTCCTCAAACTTAGTCAGCCAGTCGGTAACCGTTTCTTCGCTTACTTTGTTGATCTCACCACTCACAACAAGAGACGCAATTGTGTTTCTTCTTTGAAATCTCCAGAGCCATCCATCACGACACTTAAAATTTTCCACACCCAATGAGACACTTATTTCTTTAGCCTTTTCTTTGACAAGTGCACCGGATACAGGAATATTATTTTGTCTACTTTTTTAAAACCATTTTGAAAGCTCATCTTCCACGTCTTAATGGGATGCTTTTCGAAGTCGTTTTGAAGAGCTCGAAGACCCTGAGGCAACAGCCGCATCTATTTTTTCTTTGTTTTTTAGAATGGTTGATAATGTGGATTTCGCAATTTGAAAATTTTCGGCAATTTGCGACTTAGATAACACTCCACGTGCAACTTCGTCCAAAATTTTCCTTTTTAAGGCAAGATCAATGGCGCTTTTTTTTCGCGGTTTAGATGACTTGTTTATGTAGGTTTTTATGGAAGCTCAAACAATTCTCACTTCGATTATTTAGAACTAGACGGGTGACCCGGGCTTCGCCCCGGGATTGACCCGTGTGCATATCTACCCGAGTGATATATATTTAGATAAGATTTTTTTTTTTATAATTGTTTGTTATAAGCATTATCTATTTGTTTGCATCAGCCTAATTTAATCTAATCTTTGATAGAGGGCGCTGTTCGTGAGCTAAGTAGAATAATTTGAATATATAGTTTTAAGTTTGGCATACCCGAGACATTTGGCCTATATCGACAGATGAATCAGCTTTATAATCAATATGGGCATTATACTGCAAACCTGAAAAAGGCTTATGAGTCCAAAGCTGAATACGCTGAACAGGAACTTGCATAGTTTGTGTAGCTGCGACGCGGGCTTCAGAATACCTAAGACGGCGAAGCGCACGACGCGTCTCACTTTGAAGTGGTGTCTCAATAGCTCTAGCATTCCTATATCTCCTGGAAGCAGCCGTATTCCTACCAAGTAAACGTCGGCTGTGGCGAGGCATATTCTGAAAAAAAATTTAGATTGAGATTAATAACAAAAGCTTCAAAACCAGCAATTTCTAAAAAAAGCATAAAAATTTCCTGTCTTTTTGAGGTAAAAATCAAATTTTTTAAATTTTTTATTCAAAATAACCTTCAGATATGTTAAAAAGATTTTAAAAAACTAAAATCATAATATTATATATTACCAAAAAATTAATGAACAAAACCAGTTATCATTAAAAAGCTTCAAAAATAGACCAACCGCTGGATACGGCAATGAAAAAGCATGCTTTTTTTAGCTTAAAAATAGAAATAATTTTCTAAAATACAAAATACAACCTCTATATGTTAAAAAAAACTATAAATAATCTAAATCTATATATTTATAAAATTGAATGTCTGTCTGTTTGTTTGTTTGTACTCTATAGATTCAAAAACCATACATCCAATCGCCGTGAAATTTTGGGATATTATTAGGCATATCCCCGGGAAGGTTTGTGAAAAATAATATCTTGAATATCTTGAATATCCTTAGAGTTATTTGCAGATTTGTAGATTTAACTTGCAAGCAGCGCCCCCATTGTGACGATGATAACAAGTTTTCTTATCACTAAGTTTGTTATCTTAAATATTATTTATCAAAAGTAAGATTATCTCAGGATGACACGGCAATGTGACACGGGAAAAAATGTTCACTAGATAAAACTATGATTTTCTATATGATATAAAAAGCCAACAATGAAGAGTGAATGTAATATAAAAAGCCAACAATGAAGAATGAATGTAAGATAAAAAGCCAACAATGAAGAGTGAATGTAAGATAAAAAGCCAACAATGAATAGTAAATATAATATAAAAAGCCAACAATGAAGAGTGAATGTAAGATAAAAAGCCAACAATGAAGAGTGAAGGTAATATAAAAAGCCAACAATGAAGAATGAATTTAAGATAAAAAGCCAACAATGAAGAGTGAATGTAATATAAAAAAGCCAACAATGAAGAATGAATGTAAGATAAAAAGCCAACAATGAAGAGTAAATGTAATATAAAAAGCCAACAATGAAGAATGAATGTAAGATAAAAAGCCAACAAAGAAGAGTAAATATAATATAAAAGCCAACAATGAAGAATGAATGTAAGATAAAAAGCCAACAATGAAGAGTGAATGTAATATAAAAAGCCAACAATGAAGAATGAATGTAAGATAAAAAGCCAACAATGAAGAGTAAATATAATATAAAAACCCAACAATGAAGAGTGAATGTAAGATAAAAAGCCAACAATGAAGAGTAAATGTAATATAAAAAGCCAACAGAGTGAATGTAAGATAAAAAGCCAACAATGAAGAGTGAATGTAATATAAAAAGCCAACAATGAAGAATGAATGTAAGTTAAAAAGCCAACAATGAAGAGTAAATCTCTATATATATATATATAAAAGTCAATTTCTGTCTGTCTGTCTGTTTCGCGATAAACTCAAAAACTACTGAACCAATTGGTACCAAATTTTGCATGTCGCTTTTTATAAACCTGAGGAAAATTTTCGGCTGTATTTTGATTAGTATTTTTGGCTATTTCTTTTTTTCATTTGAAGAACTTTTTTTTATGCCGACTAATCCGGAATGGAATGAATACCTAAATATGGCAATTTTTTAAAGCATCGGTGGTTCAGTGGTAGAATGCTCGCCTGCCACGCGGGCGGCCCGGGTTCGATTCCCGGCCGATGCATTTTTTTTTTTTACAATTTTTAAAACTCATTTATATTATCTTATATTGTGCTGAGAACATGTAAGAAAACATCTACGTATGTTTTCCCACGTGAGGCAGCGGAGCGTGACCTTGCCAGCACGGGTGAGTCAGTTGTTTGGCTCTCTGTATGATGGACATTAAAACATGGTGGCAGCGATAGCTGGATAAAATACGAACCCGTATATTGCAAAATATCGATTTTTGCGTACCTTGGAAGATAATTCAACATGGCTCAGATTCAACCTCCAGAAACTTTCGACTTCTCGACTCCCAACGAATGGCCCAAATGGAGGAAGAGATTCGAACGATACCTCGTGGTCAGTGGAATGAAGAAGAAAGAGGAGGCGGACAAGATCGATTTGTTCATGTACTTGATGGGTGACCGCGCGGATGATATATTCAGGACCTTCAAGTTCGAAAAGGAGGAAGAGGCAACGAAAATTGATTCCGTCCTCAAGGCATTCGACAGCCACTTCTGTGTCAGAAAGAATATTATCAACGAACGTGCGAAATTTAATTCAAGAATCCAAGAGGATCGGGAGCCAGTGGACGAATTCATCACTTCATTGTACAAATTGGCTGATAGTTGCGAATTTGAGGGTCTTCATGAGCAGTTGATCCGTGACCGAATAGTGGTTGGAGTGAGGGACAAAGCTTTATCTGAAAGAATGCAGTTGGACAGCGAACTGACTTTGGAAAAGGCGGTGAAAATGGTTCGACAGCAGGAAGCCGTTCGACAGCAGCAAGTCGACCTGCAGCGTCCCTCAACAAGCCAAAAGGTCAATCAGGTGAAGTTCAACTCGAAGAAACAATCACCGAAACAACAACAGCAACCTTCGAGGAAGAAGGAGAAGTCAGCCAAAACAAGATCACGATGTCCAAAATGCGGAGGTTTCACCCACAGGGAAGGACAGGCTTGCCGTGCTTAAGGACAAAAATGTAACCTGTGTTCAAAAACAGGCCATTTTGCAAATTGCTGCCCAGTTAAGCAGGCGAAGACTGCGGAGGTCAAAGCTGTTTCTGAACTTGAAGAAGAAATTGGTTTTCTCCTGGAGGTCTCAGCTGTGGAGGATTCATCTAATCTCGATGATGATGAAGGCGAGTGCAGGAGGCGATGGACAGCAGAAATCCAAGTGAACGGGAAACAGCTGAAGTTCAAGCTCGACTCCCAGGCGGATGTTACATGTGTTCCTCTGTGTCTCTTCAAGAAGATAATGGGACAGCAACGACTAGTGGAAAGTGATATCAACCTTAGAGCTGCTGAATTCTCCGAACTTCAGACTGTGGGTATGTTTATATCAACGCTGCGAAATGGCAATTATGAAATCAAGGAGAAGATTTATGTCATTCGTCGTTTGAGTGAACCTCTTCTGAGTCGCCGGGCATGTGAGCTCTTGAACCTGGCGAGGCGGATTGAAGTGGTTGCGACGAGAATTAACCCGATCAAGGAATTCCCTGAAGTATTTGAAGGACTGGGACAGATCGGAAACCCTTACGAAATCAAATTGAAACCTGGAGCAAAACCATATGCTGTGCATACTCCTCGACGGGTACCAATACCTTTGATGGAAAAGCTCAAAACAGGATTGGAAGAGCTCGAGAAGGCGGGAATCATAGCAAAAGTTAACGTTGCGACTGAATGGTGTGCGCCGACTGTGATTGCTGGTAAACCAAATGGCGACATACGACTCTGTGTGGATCTCTCAAGGCTGAACGAACATGTACAGCGCGAAGTGCATCCCATGCCAGTGGTGGAGCACATGCTGGGGCAACTGGGGGAAGCAAGATTCTTTTCGAAACTGGACGCGAACAGTGGCTTTCACCAGATTCCGTTGAGCCCGGACTGCCAGCATTTAACGACCTTCATCACTCCTTTTGGGAGATACAAATACTGCAGAATGCCATTTGGAATCTCACTCGCCCCAGAGTATTTTCAGAAAGTTATGTCAATAATCTTGCAAGGCATGGACGGTGTAATGTGTTACCTGGACGATATCCTGATATTTGCCTCCGACTCCAAGACTCACGATCGAATTCTTCGTTTAGTGCTCCGAAAACTGAAAGAGGTGAAAGTTACACTAAACAAGGCCAAGTGTGTCTTCGGCGTGCCAAGAATTAATTTTCTTGGGCACATACTGGATGAAGACGGTATTCGACCAGATCCAGCGAAAATCGAAGCAGTGGCGAAGATGCCTGCTCCGACCGATGTCCATGGCGTAAGAAGATTTCTTGGCATGGTGAACCATCTGGGACGCTTTGTGGAAAATTTATCTGAAATTGTGGCTCCACTGAACCAGTTGTTGGTGAAAGGTCAAGACTTCGTTTGGGATTGCAGCCAGGAGCGAGCATTCCGAAAGTTGAAAGAATTGCTCACGACTCAACCCATCTTGGCAGCATACGACGTCAGGAAACCAACTATGGTGTCATCCGACGCATCTTCATACGGATTGGGAGCGGTACTGAAGCAAGAAGGTAAGAATGGAATCTGGCGACCTGTTGCTTATTCTTCTAGAACTATGACACCTACCGAAAAACGATATGCTCAGATCGAGAAAGAGGCTCTCGCAATTACATGGGCTTGCGAACGTTTTCAAGATTTCCTGCTTGGAAAGCGTTTCCGAATTGAGACCGACCATAAGCCTCTCATTCCTCTATTTTCGACGAAAGAATTGAGTTCGCTGACCCCAAGACTGCAACGTTTTCGAATGCGTATGATGAGGTTTGGATTCGAAATAATGCATATCCCTGGAAAGGAGCTGCTCGACGCCGATGCATTATCCAGACAACCACTTCTTACAACCGAGGGAGGTGAAAACGAACGGCAAACCTCAGCGCATATAAATGCAGTTCTCTCGAGTATAACCGACAAAGACGAAATGTTGACGAAGATTTTTGAAGCTCAACAAGAAGATACGACCCTGAAAGCAGTAGTCAACTACCTTGAGCAAGGCTGGCCAGATAAGAAGAAGATGTCACAGGCTCTGCTCTCTTATTGGCATGTCAAGGATGAACTCGGCGTTCAAAATGAACTACTGATGCGTAGCTGTCGTCTTGTTATTCCAGCAAGTATGAAACTGGAGATCCTAGATAAGTTGCACGCTGGGCACTTCGGGATTACAAAAACAAGACTTCGCGCACGTGAGACGGTATGGTGGCCTGGAATTTCGGAAGAGATCGCGGAAACGGTCAGAAAGTGCAGTGTCTGTATCCAGGAAGCCGTCTCAAAACATGAACCTTTGATACCAACCAACTTTCCTACACGACCGTGGCAAAAGATTGGAATGGATTTGTTCAAGTTCGAGAATAAGTGGTATCTAGTCGTCATTGACTATTATTCTCGCTTTCCTGAAATGATTCAGCTGGATCGGCTCACAGCCAGTGTGGTGGTGCGTAGTTGCAAATCCATATTTGCCCGACATGGAATCCCAGAAACTGTTGTAAGCGATAGTGGGACGCAATTTGGAGCTGCTCGTGAATTTGCAAATTTCGCAAGGCAGTACGGTTTCACACATGTCACTTCAAGTCCTCGATTCCCGCAGAGCAATGGGATGGCAGAAGCAGGTGTGAAAATTGCTAAGTTGATCCTCAAGAAAAATCAAGACCCATCGCTTGGACTCCTGGAGTATCGATCGACCCCTTTGGAGAACGGTTACAGCCCTGCTGAGCTTCTCATGGGACGTAAGCTCCGAACGACCTTGCCAATTGCACCAGAGAATCTTAATCCAAAGTTGGTGGACTCTCAGACCCTGAAAAGAAAGGAGGGGAGAAAGAGAAAGGATATGAAATCCAGATATGATCGACGCTGCGGAGCTACGGAGGAGCTATCCGAAGGTGACACGGTTTGGATTACAGATATGCGAACCTGGGGGATTGTAAAGAAGAAAGCATCGACACCAAGGTCGTATATGGTTGATACTCCAGTTGGGACTTTACGTCGAAACAGGTTCCATCTACGAAAAGGATATGCAGTGCAATATCCAGCCGACCCATCGACGCCGACCTTTTCGGGGGAGGAACTGGTTGAAAATGAAAAGACCCCAGTTGCGGATTATCCCTCTAACGACTCAGAAGACGGCCAGATAAGAACCCGGAGTGGACGAATTGTTAAACCTGTGGATCGCCTTCATTATTAATTATATTATGCATTTAAAGTTTGTAATGTATATATATATATTTCAAGTCTTAAAAAGGGGGATGTGCTGAGAACATGTAAGAAAACATCTACGTATGTTTTCCCACGTGAGGCAGCGGAGCGTGACCTTGCCAGCACGGGTGAGTCAGTTGTTGTTTGGCTCTCTGTATGATGGACATTAAAACATATATATATAAAACTAGCGGATGTGTACCCGGCTTCGCCTTATCAGAGTGAAAGTTTGCCTAACGAATATTATATATTATGAAGTATATTAAACAATGCTAAAGATTAGTTTTAATTATTAATCAAGATTGTGTGTGAATATGTGAGAAAGATGTAATATCGTTGTTGTTTTCTTGGCCGACTGTTTTACATATGGTGCTATCTTAAAATTGCTTGTTTTGAATATTTTTTTAGATTGAGTTGAATGAATTGCTGAATTTTTTTTTGTATGTATATAAAAATAAAATTAACTATGTTGAATTTTTTTTGTATTTTATCGATAACAGCAAAGTTATGTATTTTAAAGTTAGGAAAAATATTTTGATGTTAAGCAAAACCTGCTCCATCTCGTTTTACATAAATGTTGAAAATTTGGTCGAAATTGATGCATTGTAACGAAAGTTTTTAGCGAACACCACTTATGAAATTTCCATTTATATAGAAGATATATAGAAGATATAATATAATATAAATGAGTTTTAAAAATTGTTTAAAAAAAAAATGCATCGGCCGGGATGGCCGCCCGCGTGGCAGGCGAGCATTCTACCACTGAACCACCGATGCTTTAAAAAAATCAAATTCATTTATCGTCGCGACCAGTGCTGCGCCCTAGCGGTAAAAGACTGGAACTAACGCTTTTTGGTTTTTTATTTTAAAAAAAGCACATTAACTTTTTTAGTTTTTTGAATAGCCTATATGTTAAACGAAATCTTCAGCTACCTACATGCGAAATTTCATAATGATTGAGTCAGTAGATTTTGCGTGATGCGATAACAAACATCGATTTCGCATTTCATTTTTATATATATAAGGATTGAATGTCTGTCTGTACTCTATAGATTCAAAAACCATACATCCAATCGCCGTGAAATTTTGGGATATTATTAGGTATATCACCGGGAAGGTTTTTGAAAAATAATTTCATGAATATCTTTAATATCCTTAGAGTTATTTGCAGATTTGTAGATTTAACTCGCAAGCAGCGCCCCCATTGTGACGATGATAACAAGTTTTCTTATCACTAAGTTTATTATCTTAAATATTATTTATCAAAAGTAAGATTATCTCAGGATGACACAGCAATTTATTTGCGACAAGAATAATGATACAATTCCAAGGCGAAGATACTATTCCTTTAACTTCCAATTACCGAGGGAACCAATTAATATTGATTTTATTCAACTTATCGAGTATTTCTCAAGGGACCGGGGAAAAAATGTTCACTAGATAAAACTATGATTTTGGGGTATAAAAACGTACCCCAACACTTTCCAAGCCGAACTGCTTGCCATTCCTTGGGCAACTCGCCTCGCGGAAAGTATGCCAGCCAACCCAGGAGTCACTATAGCATCTGACTGCAGATCTGCACTGGCCGCTATATGTACTCCTGGTCCAGCCCAAACGGCTCTAATTGCGGAGATAATTCTAGCGCTAGACCAAGCACCTCAGGTCAGTCTCTGTTGGGTAAAAGGCCACAGTGGAGTTGCAGGCAATGAACTGGCTGACCAGGCAGCAAAGGCTGCAGCATTCTCTAACCTGGAACAATCCTACTCCATCCTTCCCCAAAGCTTTGCTCGCAGCTGAGCCCATTCATCTGCTATGGAAGCTTGGAGCTTAGTCTACACCCAGGATTACCATAACAGAAAACTACAAAGATTTGCGACCTCCCCAATCCGCCTTAGGTCATTCCAGGCTCTGGCATAGAGACCTAAATCCAACTTGTCCTCACTGCCGGGAAGAGTCACAGACTGTAGACCACCTCCTCTTCTCCTGTCCAGCTTTTATGTTACACAGACTACAGACAGCCCTACTGCTTGGAGTACAAGACTTCAGCCCACAGCCCTGCCCCTACTTCCTAACTCCCTGCCGGCCTGGAACTACCTGGTTACCTGGTAGGTAGTCTAGACTGCTGTACAGCCTGGGTAGTTGGCGATTTACGCTCCAGGAGCCCAGGTTACCTCTATTTTCTCTCTTCTCTCTGCGGGTTGCTGAAACACATTTATTTTAACAGTTCTGTAAAATAAGAAAATATTTATATAGTAAAATCGTTAAAATATTTTTAAATCGAGAAAAGTACCGTTTAAAATTAAAAATGTTATTATTAAAGTGTAAAATGTTGCCTTAAAATTGCAAGACCTATATCAGATTAAATATTCTTTCATATTTATTCAGAACGAAATATTGACAATTTTCATTTTTATTTTTAAAGATATTTTTAAAATATCATTTTATTAAGATTATTTATAAAATAATATAAATTTTCGTTGAGTGTTTATCAAAATCTGTGAAAAAAAAAAACGAAAAATGTCTTGGATTTTATTGTTGTTGTTTAGTACTGCTTCTTTGGAATTTCTATAATTTTTGCTCTAAGTGTGTTTATTTAAAAGTAATGACAATATTTTTTAAAATCAATAACCGAACACTATTACAGGTACGTTGTATTTGTGATTCTCAATTTTAAGATATTAAAAGCATGACACAATTTGTTGAAATATTTACCGAGCACAAAACAAGTTTAACCCTTAACAAAGCAGATCAAAAATTATTTCTCTAAAAGTCAAAAAATGAGAAAAATATATTAAAATTTGAATATATTTTATTTCTGACACTTTGTATAATATTTTTCAGGATCAATAAGCAATTATTATAAATATTTAATGCATTATATATAACTTTAAATCGTTTTTTTAAATAACCCTAAATGTATACTACTTTTACACAATGTGTTATATATTTGCATTATTCCTACTATAGCAACTAGATATATATCTAATTCCCCAATTAAAAAGACACTTTTTTAAGGATTGCTCTATTTTCAAAACCATTTCAAATTCTATTTTAAAACATTTAAGGAAAACATAGGCATTTAGAGAATTAATTAACAATGAATAAATACTATTTTCAAACTTTTTTTAATACCTAATTAAAAGATAAATCAAAAAGTGAAGGAGAAAATATTCATTTTTGTATTTTATGATAATGTTAGAAAACAAGTCATCAATCCTCTCTGTTCTTTGACTGTAACACTAATGGACTTTAAAAGAAAGCCAATTTAATATGATGATATATTATTTCCTCATATATATAAATGGAATATGACAAGGAGATTTTTAAACTTGGGGATAAAAACAAAAGGTTTTTTTTTATAACTGATTTAAAACTAAAGAATATGCAGTATTAGAAATTAAACTATTTTTTAAATCTATTTTCTACTACCCTTACACTGCAATGGTAAATTTGGACCTGGCTCATCAGTGGTGAACCCTCCTAGTGGTTTCACCAGTTTAATCTACCGTACTGCTGTTTTTTTTTAATTATCCCTAGGACACGTGGTACAGGCCATGAAAATTATGGTGGGTAGTTAGCGACTGCTTTTACTGTAAGCGCACCACATGTCTACAAATGTGAAAAGCAGTTTGACTTTGCTTCAGGAGATTATATTATGAAACCATTAGTGATTAACAAATCAAAAATGCCCCGAGCCTTTAAAGGAGTAAACATCAATAATCTTCCCGTTTATTGGAGGGCTAATAAGAAAGCGTGGGTTACTGCTGCAATGTTTACTGAATGGTTTCATGAATGTTTTATCCCAGATGCCAAAAAATATTTAAGTTCAAAAGGATTGCCTTTTAAAGTGCCTTTGTTAATTGACAATGCGCCGGGTCACCCACAAGATCTAGAATATGAGAACGTTAAAGTAACATTTTTACCAAAAAATACAACTTCATTATTACAACCATTGGACCAAGCCATAATTTCTACTTTTAAAGCTTTGTACATAAAAAGAGCCTTTACATATATTTTGGAACAAATGGAGAACAATGAATCTTTAACAGTTATTAGTGCTTGGAAAAATTTTTACAATGTTAGACTGTGTGAAGCATATCGCCTTATCATACACTGCGATTAAGAAAACAAAGCTCAATAGCTGTTGGAAAATATTGTGGCCAAATGTAGTCAAAAATGAACATTCCATTTCAACGTTAAATGAATATTCGCAGATAGTACAGATGGCGTATTCATTGGGCAGAGAAGGTTTTGATGATTTTACTGATGGTGATATCGCAGAGTTAATGGCTGATAAAGAACTAAGTAAGGATGATTTAGTTAACTTAGTTTGTGAATGTGAGTCTGGCAAATCTGATGAAGAGGAATTAGTACCAGTAACATTCACTGCTAAAGTCATCCGCGAAGGACTCGCATTGGGAAGAAAGCTGGGTAATCATTTTATGCAAAATGACACAAACGTTGAAAGGGCTTTATGATTCCAACGTGACATAAATCGCTGCTTGGCTCAATATGAAGAAGTTTACAAAGATCTTACAAAAAATTTGAAGCAATTGTTAATAACCGATTTTATTACCATCTCACATAATGTAAATATTTCTGCTTCAAAAATCGAATCTGCACAAATAACTTCGAGTGATGAAAGTGAATTCGAACCTTCGATTCCGAAAAAAGAATGAGAGTAATTTCTGACAGTGATGAAGGATAATAAAACACCTTTGGTTTTATTTTTTGTTCTTCTGTTTATGTATGTACTAGCCCGGGCAACACCCGGGTTTTACCCGATTAAAAGCTTTTATTCAAATATTATTCGTTACAATTATAAAATGGCGCCGTGGATGTCATTCTTGTGAAATGTCCCGCTCCAAACTTTGTGTCTGAGAAGCGATATTTTTATAAAGAGATGATCTGGCTTTGTGTCTTCTGCTCGAATGAATGTTTTTCTGTTCGAATTTTGTTCCTGCATAATAATAATGAACTGGCTTCACCCGTGGTCTCTGTTTTTTGGAATTTTTCCGGATATAATTTTGCATCTGATAATCAAATATGATACAGCAATATTGTCATAATCATTTTCTGACTAAAAAAACCAACTATTTTTGCCCAGAACCTGTCAATTTCAATTTTTCTTGGCTAAAAATGCGACAAATATCTCTTCCATATTTTTTCTATGGCCTGTTCAAACACGTTTTACATGTACATTAGGTCAGCTGATATTACCTCCCATCTTCACCGCTAGAGGCGCTTCTTCCAATGCGAGTCATTCGTGGATGACTTTAGCTACTCAATTTTGCTCAAATTTGCAAATAACTCGAAGAATATTCGGGATAGAGACATGAAATATTTATTATGTTTTTCCAGATTCTACTATACATACTGCTCAAATTTCAGTCATATTAGTTACGTATTTTACGTATATTACGTAAAAGCATTCCCTTCACAAAAGCAAACGATGACAGAATTGATGACTCTGATACTTTTATATTTTAATAATAATAATATAAATGAGTTTCAAATATTGTAAAAAAAAACCACCGATGCTTATAAGAAATGGCCATATTTGGGTATTTATTCCATTCACAATAGCAAACGGTGACAGAATTGATTGATGACTCTGATAAATATAATGTTAGATTATGTTAGCATAATGAATTAGTCAGCATTCCCATGGTCTCCAAGAGGTGTGAATTGACTTTTTGAAAATATACATAATTATAATGATAGAAGCTTTTATAGAAATAACTAAAATAAGCCGAAATAGGTCAGTTGGGAGGGCGTTAGACTGAAGATCTAAAGGTCTGGTTCAATCCCGGGTTTCGGCATCTTTTTTTAATATATTAATTTTTTAAAACGATGACAGAATTGATGACTCTGAAACTTGTATATATGATTTTTAAATTTTTGCTTACCGTAACTTGACACGTGACTTAACGTGACAGAATTGTGCATGACTCTGATAACTATATATATTAATTGTATTTATATAAAAAAACAGTGTTTCCGTAATATATTACATATTTTAACCTGTCAATGCATTTTATTTTTATTTCTGTATACACCTAAAAATTAATATATACAGTTATCAGAGTCATGCACAATTCTGTCACGTTAAGTCACGTGCCAAGTTACGGTAAGTAAAAATTTAAAAATCATATATACAAGTATCAGAATCATCAATTCTGTCATCGTTTTAAAAAATTAAAATATTAAAAAAAGATGCCGAAACCCGGGATTGAACCAGGGACCTTTAGATCTTCAGTCTAACGCTCTCCCAACTGAGCTATTTCGGCTTATTTTAGTTATTTCTATAGAAGCTTCTATCTTTATAATTATGTATATTTTCAAAAAGTCATTTCACACCTCTTCGCTGGAGACCATGGTAATACTGACTAATTCATTATGCTAACATAATCATATATACAAGTATCAAAGTCATCAATTCTGTCACGTTAAGTCACGTGTCAAGTTACGGAAAGTGCACACAATGCAAAAAAAAAAACTTAACAGATTTAGCGTTACTGTATGTGAAAATTCACTCTTATTTTTTATTATTTTTTTCTGGCCTTTGTTTTTTTATCTCTTTTTTTAAATCGTTTAAAATGCAGTCGCAGTCACTAGCAAACACATATGTCTGCTTAATTTCCATGTGCTCTTTATTTTTTACAGAAAAATATTTACATGCCAGTATTCTGGATTAATATTTTTTATAAACCTATTTTTTCTTATTTTTACTGAGAAGATGGGCATCACAGTCAAGATCCATCGTATTCACTCACTCAACTCAGGCAATTTCAAGGGTTAGTGCACTGGGGCGGGTACATCGGGGGTTAGGTGGAAAAGCTGCCATCTATTTAAACTATATTGATTTTGAAACAACTAAATGCATTGCAAAAAAATAATTAAATCAAATACCTAAACACTAATATAATACAATTTTTGCCATCACACACACTTTTTGCCTGTGTTTTATGTGTTACTTCTGTGTTGCTATACTATGGCACTTCTACTATTGATTGTTGATTTACTTTCAGTATGAAGGTAATTGCACTCGGGGTAATTCTCGGGCGAAGCCGGGTCATTCGTTTAGAGAATTCAAGAATGACATCCACGGCGCCAATTTATAATTGTAACAAATAGTATTTGAATAAAAGCATTTAATCGGGTAAAACCCGGGCGTTGCCCGGGTCATTCGGCTAGTATTGAAAAAATCACAACTGTTAAATAACAAAATTATGCATTTTCTGCAAGCTTTTGGATTTACACCGTTTTGACTTGAAAATTTTTAATTTTCGATTCACACGTATTTCTCAGGAACGTATCTACTGTGTAAATCGGGGGATAGGTGTATTTTATTCCTTCTTAACTAAATTTTAAAACTAAGTACTTGTTACTAATAAATAATAATTAATACTTACTAGTCTCAATATTTTTTAATGTAAAATATCACATTTGGCGGAAAGAATAAAAGTACGTAGATTACACAAAATGACTAGCGCAACAAATGTCTCTTTGCCAAATTTTTATCAAGAAGACAATTACAAAGTCTTGTTCAATGCATACATTCAGTGTTTTTATAAATAAAATGCCTGAGGTAATTATACTACAATACTTTTAATCCTTGACTGTCGGCCTTGATACATCGTAAAAATAAATCTATTTATAGTTAATCTCATCAATTCAACACCCCAAGGGATCAGAGTGGTAGATCCCCAGATTCTTGGCCCAAATATAATCTATAATTTTTAATAATACAGTAATAGAAGTAAAGTTCGTATTTTTTAAATTCATTTTTCCCAATATTTTTTATTAATTTACTCTTTTCTACATTTTATTTTGTTTTTTAACGAATCATGATGTGTTTAATCCAGATGAGCCTGATTCTTCAATCCAGAAACAACCAACTACATTTAAAGAAACAGTAGTGCTTCTTCAGTCTCCAACAGTGAATCACAGCTGCAGCTGGACTATTTCAAGTTGTATCCACATGCAAAAAGCTATTGAGAATATATTTTTGCCTTTATAACATCCCTTAACAAATTTATACAGCAAATCTTTAGAAAAAGAAATATATTTTTTTCTCATCTATTTCAAAGATTTATTTTCCCCTTTAAAAATTTTCAATATCACTGAAACCTAGAAAAGGATAAAATATATTTGTATTCTCAAAATAACTATAAATTAATAAGTGCAATGTGACAAAATGAATCACTGCAGATCTACAGAAATAGCACCTTACTGTGACTATAGAACTAACAATTATTGTCTTTTAAAAAGCACAAAACTATTCATCCAGGAGAAAAACCTTAGAGTCACTCTTACTGTGACTATAGAATAATCTAAGATTATTAAATAAAAAGCATTAATTTATATATACAAGAAAAATTTTCCAACTATAGTTCTCACTCTGTATATAGAACAAGCTGCAACTTGCATTCAAAAATGCACGAATCTGTACATACAGAAGATAAACCTTATTCCTGCCCTCATTGTGACTATAGGGCAAAACGGTCATATAGTTTGAAACTACACCAATTAATACATACAGAAGATAAACCCTTCCCCTGCCCTTATTGTGACTATAGAACAATAACTGCAAGATCCTTAAAAATACACCATTCAATACATACAGGAGAAAAACCCTTCCCCTGCCCTCATTGTGACTATAGAACAATAACTGCAGGAAAGTTAAAAATACACCAATCAATACATACAGGAGAAAAACCTTACTCCTGCCCTTATTGTGACTATAGAACAATAACTGCAAGATCCTTAAAAATACACCAATCAATACATACAGGAGAAAAGCCTTACTCCTGCCCCTATTGTGACTATAGAACAATAAACACACAAAACTTAAAACTACACCAATCAATACATACAGGAGAAAAACCCTTCTCCTGCCCTCATTGTGACTATAGAACAATAACTGCAGGAAGCTTAAAACTACACCAATCAATACATACAGGAGAAAAACCCTTCCCCTGCCCTCATTGTGACTATAGAACAATAACTGCAGGAAAGTTAAAAATACACCAATCAATACATACAGGAGAAAAACCTTACTCCTGCCCTCATTGTGATTATAGAACAATAACTGCAGGAAAGTTAAAAATACACCAATCAATACATACAGGAGAAAAACCTTACTCCTGCCCTCATTGTTACTATAGAACAACAGCTGCAAACAAATTAAAAAGACACCAATCAATACACACAGGAGAAAAACCCTTCCCTTGCCCTCATTGTGACTATAGAACAATAACTGCAGGAAACTTAAAAAGACACCAATCAATACATACAGGTGAAAAACCCTTCCCCTGCCCTCTTTGTGACTATAGAACAATAAATGCACACAAATTAAAAATACACCAATTAATACATACAGGAGAAAAACCTTACTCCTGTTCTCACTGTGACTATAAAACAAGCAGAACTTCTGATTTTAAAAAACACCAATATAAACATACAGGAGAAAAACCATACACCTGCCTTTATTGTAGCCATAGTACAGTGACTGCAAGTTCATTAAAAATACACCAATTAACACATACAGGAGAAAAACCCTTCCCTTGCCCTCATTGTGACTATAGAACAATAACGGCAGGAAAGTTAAAAATACACCAATCAATACATACAGGAGAAAAACCTTACTCCTGCCCTCATTGTGATTATAGAACAATAACTGCAGGAAAGTTAAAAAGACACCAATCAATACATACAGGATAAAAACCCTACTCCTGCCCTCATTGAGACTATAGAACAATAACCACAGGATACTTAAAAATACACGAATCAATACATACAGAAGAAAAATCTTATTCCTTTTCTCACTGTGACTATAAAACAACCAGAACTTTTGATTTAAAAAAACACCAATATAAACATACAGGAGAATAATAATATTCCTGCCCACACTGTGACTACAGTACAACAACTGCAAGTAAATTAAAAATACACCAATTAAAACATACAGGAGCAAAACCCTTTTCCTGCCCTCATTGTGAATTTAGCACAAAAACTAAAAGTCTATTAAAAAGACATCAATTCATACATACAGGCGAAAAACCATACACATGTTCTTGCTGTGATTATAAAACAATTAAACCTACTAATCTAAAACAACATTTAAACACTCATATAGTAGAAAGACCTCACTCTTGCCCTAACTGGGACTCTAGGACTACAAGTCCAAGTTATTTAAAAATTACAGTAAAACACCATTTAGACGACACCTCTCTACAAAGGATAGTTTTCATTTGCAAAATTACCATTTTTACAATTTAGCAACTCTCCGGAAAAGGACACCTCTCCATAAAGGACACTTTGGCTCTGCAATTAGGGGTCCACTACAGGGTGGTTCTACTGTATTTCTTAATAGAACCTAAAAACTTTCTTACATGAGAAAACCCAGCAATGGCAAGTCTTCTTCTTCTTCTTTCTTATCTCCACTCAATCACACTAAGGTATCAAGCTTGTAAAGCTTGAGACTTTTGATGGTGTCTGCCGGGGAAGAGTAGAGCTCATCAATGGATGAGTCAATATAGTCAATAATATATCTTGGGGTTGCAGGCTGAGAATTGCACGTAGTACATAGTGGGAAAACCCTGCAACCATTCAGGAAAGTCATTGTCCGTAGATGACCAGGCTTAAGTCTGGAAATCAGACTGTTGTTACAATGGCAAGTTATTTAAAAAGACACTTGACTTTTGACGAGATAGACGACTTTACACTATTAAAAATATGTCGATTTATATTACGTCAATAATTAAGGGTGTATTCAGCTGCAATGTCACCACAAGGTCATGTCAGGGATTTTATTACTTTATTGAAGACTCCAAGAAAAATTTACAATACTCTAATGGTATTTTTTTTTTGTAGAATATTGTACAAAGGCTTGAATAAGAGATTGTAATTCCTCCTTTATTGTAGACTATAATATTTGTGATTTTTTTCCATTTTTCATAGTCACCTCTTTTTACTATTTTTTTTGCGAAAGTTTCTAACAAGTACTATACGCCCACATACACATCTTAAAAAATATATTTATATATATAATCATCATTATTGACAATAGTTAATGGAAGATCTAGAGGGGATAAAGATAGAGATTTTACATACATATCTGAAAGAGGCTCTTCACTATTGACTATTGCATACTCTCACAGGGTTCACTACAAATTTTACTGGACTTCAAAGTCGATGACCAACTGTATTCTGACCACCACCCTTTGGTTTTAACGATAAAAGGCCAAAACTTCAATGAGAAAAAAACCAAACGGGATGATTATAATATTACGAGATATAGATGGTCAGCCGAGAAGAGAGATGGACTCGCAATGTTTAAAATGAAACTGGAAGAATTGCGGAAAAAAAACATACCAGCCTCCCCGATGACCTTGTATACACTTTAAATCAGCGAATTTTGGAAGCAATGTCATCTGCAAAAATAACGTACTCAATTAAGGGCGGCCCCAGGAAATCTAAGCCGTGGAACGATAAGGACTGCTATGATATGAAAAAACTGGCAAAAGAAAGTCTGCAGAAATATCGTAAAACAAATAGATTGAAAGACAGGGAATGTTATGCTTCTTCCAGAAAGAAATATCTTGCTTTATTGGATCTAAAAAGGCAAGGCTTTGATAAAGAAATACTCAGAAATGCTAAAGACTAAAAGACCTTCTGGAAAACTATTGCGCTCTACAAAAACACATCTATAATCCAAGGAGAAATAGCTATACAGGACTGGCTGAGCTTTTACCGTGAACAAAAGACTACAGAGAAAAATTTGAGAATTTGTAATTTACATAATGTGATTTCTCAGAACGATCCTATATTGGACTCGGGGATAACCAATGCAGACATATACAAGGAGATAGCTGGTTTGAAGAGTAACAAGGCATTCGGGCCCGATGGCATCCCCAATGAAGTATTAAAAATACTCCCAGATTCGTACATACTGCTGTTGAAACAACTCTACAATAGTGTTATGACGACTGGAAAATACCCAGCAATTTGGACTAATTCCACTATACACCCAATCTTTAAAAATGGTTATAAGAACAGCCCCTCCAACTACCGAGGTATTGCACTGATTAGCAATGTATCAAAGCTTTTCACTTCAATCCTAAGATCAAGATTGGAGGAATGTGTCGAGGGAAGAAGGGTTATACCGGAAAACCAAGCGGGATTTAGAAAAGGAAGATCATGTATTCACCACATATTTACACTAACTACTTTAATCCAACTATCATTAAGAAAAAAGAGGGGAAACTATATGTCTTTTTTTTCGATCTAAGGAAGGCATTTGATACTGTACCTCACTCAATACTTTGGAAAAAACTTTACAACCTAGGCAAAAGTTACCAATTCATAAGTACGATAAGAAGTTACTATGAACAAGCAACTATAGCTTTCAGATGGAAGGGATCATTTACTGAAAGTATTAAGATAAACTCGGGAGTTCTCCAGGG
Organism: Cordylochernes scorpioides; assembly: GCA_030710605.1. NCBI lineage: Eukaryota > Metazoa > Arthropoda > Arachnida > Pseudoscorpiones > Chernetidae > Cordylochernes > Cordylochernes scorpioides. Next base: position 88,565,302 of record CP092877.1, on the reverse strand, counting down.
AGAACCACTTTCCCCACTGCTCTTTATATTATTTATCACGGACTTAATTGAAATTGATAATAATTCAGACCTGCCGAGTGTAAATTTGCCAGAATTTGGAGATATCCATTTATTGCTGTACGCTGACGACATAGCAATTATAGGTGAGTCCAGGATGAACCTCCAAAAGAAGATCAAATTACTGAAAGAATATCTCGATGAGAACTTACACTAAATGAGTCCAAGTCAAAGATTATGGTGTTCCGTAATGGAGGTAAACCCTCAAATAAGGATAGATGGTTCTGGAATGATAAACCCATAACAATAACTTCAAGATATACATACTTGGGATTCCCTCTGACACCAACAATAACAACTACTCACCCGGCAAATTACTTTAAAGGAAAAGCACTTACAGCAATTAACGCCACACACCCAATATTAATAAAATCAAAAGCAAAGTCAATAAATTTATCAATCAAAGTCTTTGATACAATAGTGAGAGCTGTCCTGATGTATGCCGCTCCATTGTGGGCAACAGAGCATAAAGACTTACTGGACAGTATACAAGACATATTTATCCGTAAGTTCCTGAATCTGCCCAGATACACTCCAGGCTACATAATAAGATTAGAAACCGGTCGTATCTCTTTGAGTGTAACAGCTTTAAAATTAACCCTGAAGTATTGGCTGCGGGTGTTGAATATGAGCAGCGACAGATTGCTGCGTATATGTTTTAATAGAACACGGGAACTGTCTAATGCTTCGGGCACACCCATCGGCTTCATTAAAAAGCTCACCAATCTGCTTAACAATAATGGATCCCCTGCACTTGTCTCCTGTGATGATCCTGAAACGCTGAGGAGCGCTATTACAGGGCTCTTAAAAACAGCGGCAGACCAATGTATACAAAACGACCTTACAAGAATGGATAAATCTAAACTATACTCTAACTACAAAGACATTCACATATCTTACATGACGGAGGGATACCTTTTAGGGGATTTTTCTTTCCCGGTTGTAAGACTACTCGCACAAGTCAGAATACTTTCAAGTTTTTTTAGAGAAAACCACACCAAGATGCTCTGCGGTGAGGAACCGATTTGTACCTTCTGTAATTCAAAACTAAAATATGAAATCACTCACTATATTTTTGATTGCTCTGCTCTGAGAGAAGAAAGAAGAACCCTTATGCTCAAAACTGGGCAACTCTGTGCTTCACTTCCTTCAATAATTGACAATATGACCCAGAATAAGTATATTGCTACGGCGTTTTATGGCTTCCACAAGTTCATATCTGAGAAGAAGGCCAAGTGACACTCGCTCCTCACTTTCTTACTGCTACTCTTTTTGTGTTGTTTTTTTTTTTTAATTTTTCTTCTGTATATATCATTATTTCCTTTGTCTCACTGCTTTGTTCTTATGCATACCTCTGGTGAATCCTGTATAGGGTCAGTGACCCTAAATAAAGGCTTTTTGTTGTTTGTTGTATATAATCATCAATACAACTTATTACAAAATTCTTAAACCTGCTTTAAATGTATCTGAATATATATCAAAATAAACTTGTATCAAATTATAAGATTTCTTCATTTGACTTTATTGCTAATACACACACAAAAGACCAAAAGCAGCAGTTATTTCAACTTTTGTGAAACCTATTTTATTATTTTAATAAAATAAAACCATATCTTTTAATAAGAAATGACAATACAGTAAAACCCCTCTATAGTGAACCCCAATGGGACAGAGCTTTTGGTTCACTATAGCCACGGTTTGGCCATTTTTTTTTTTTTTACTTTTCAAAATTTTTAGACCATATAATTAAAGGACAGCCATACATACTGGAAGAGGCTTCCTCTTAATAGTGGTCACTTTGTTTTAATTCCCTTAATTGACCAATTTCCTTACAATAATACTGAATAATAATAGAAATCATTAGATGATAGGTTCTTCTTATCATTAACATACATGTACCTCTATGTCTAATATAAAAATCAAGACAAATCCTAGGCAAAGTTTTATCAAATATATATTCAATGATATAAAATGATTTTAAAACATCATTATCACATTATATAATACATTGTTTATTTGGAAAAATGGCTCTAACACCTTGTTGCTTCAAAGCATTGCACCATTCAAATAAAGTTAGTGTTTTTCTTCATTTCATTTTCACACATATTCTTCTAGGTCTAGATTTCGTTTTTTTTTAACCTGTCATGCAAAACATTGCTGACTTTAAAATCACCATAGTTAATGGCATAAAATAGTTTTTGTTTCATCACGGGACCATTTATTTGGATTTTTTTTTTAGCCCTAAAACATACGATCGCGATCGCGGCAAAAGTTGAGGTTGATTCCTCTGTAACAATTTTTAATAGCTTTATATTTTATCTTTTATAATAGAAAATTTATATTCTCTTATTTTAATATGTTCTTAACATTTTGCCTGTGTTGTTTCACTTTGAAAAGTTCTGAAAATGGCCTTTTTTTTTTTTTTAAGAAATAACGCTTTAGTTTTTAAAATGCCTTTGTTTTCTTCATTTTGGAAGCCATTTGTATTTTCATATTTCAAATTTAATGGATGCAAATATATTCTATTTAATAAAAAGTATAATGTGTTAAAATTTTTACAACATACAGCAAAAATAAAGTGCAAAATTCAAAACAAACAATGCCGCTAAATTTATTGTTTTGAAATCGCGATCCGCGAGCCGAAACATGCTCAAAATTTGGTTGTTTTAATTTTTTTTTTAATTACAATTCTAAGTTCGTTATAAGCATAGTATTTTAAATAGATTTTATTATTTTGGGACCGAAAATAGGTTCATTATAGGGTAGTTCGTTATTCTAAAAATCGCAAAGTTCGTTAGAACGATGGTATTTTCAATGGAATGGAATTGGGAATCAGCGTGGGTTCTTTATAAGGGAAGGTTTGTTATATCCAGGGTTCGTATTAGCGGGGTTTTACTGTATATATATATTTTACCACAGGTTAGAAAAAAGGAGATTTTTTTATTTATAAAAGAAAAAAAAATTGCGCTGAAATGGTATAATTTCATGTACACAGATAATGTGCTAATACCTTGTGTTGAAAATATTTAATTATATATTTTTAATATCTGTTCTTCATACAACTCTTGCCACACGGTGAAATTATGGAAATGATTAATTATGTCATTTCGGCTTATTATTTTAAGAGACATCTTCCAGATCCAAACTGTGGGTTATTTGAACCATTCATTTAAATGGTTTTAATTATACTTTTATTACATAACTCTAATGAAATGTTCCAAATTGTGTAAATCCATATCTATCTTATTTTTATAATTGATAGTCTAAAGAAGTATTTATTATATCAAATTAACACACAGAACAAATTATTATTGCATATTTTTTTATAGAACTTGGATTTTTCCTTTATACACTATTTGATTTTAAAGGTTTTTTGGGAATCACACAAGTTGAGTACTCTATACCCTAATACAATTTAGTATATATAGAGTGAGGAGTGTACTCTTCAATTTTGTATTGAGGAAAGGTTTTTGTTCCTTTTTTAAAGATATTGTATGCAGGTGACCAGATTTTTAAAAAGGCTAATAGCGTGGATCATTTTTCCTTTAATGAAGTTTTCTCATTTAGTGTTTCTATTTGGAGGGTCGGTGGAAGGCTGGTTAAACCGTTTGGTTTTCGACCACTAGGACCCGGGTTCGATTCCCGCATTGGACACTTTTTTCTGTTTAAAAAAAAAAAAAAATGCTCCAATGGCCCCTGATTCTTGCAAAAGTCCAACCCCACCAGCGAGTGCAAGTAACCAAACGGTGCTCTGGCATTTGTAAGTGCAAAGTCGAACTGCTTTTCACATGTGTAGACATGTCTACGCTAACTACCCACCATGATTATCATGGCCTGTATCACGTGTACTAGGGATAAGCAAAAAAAAAAAGTGTTTCTATTTGATATTTCATATGAATCAATGATTTTTTCTTGTTTTATTTTGACTGTTTTAAATGGTTGAAGTAGACATTTTTCTGAGGTTCTCTATTGCATCATGATGTCTTCCTTTGTGAATAAGTCGGCCTTTTGATTTTCAGATACCTTCACATATGATAGAATAATCTAAAGGCATATTTTACTAATTTCATTCAGTTTGTTTATTTCTTTGGAAATAGTCTTGTGTATTGTAATAAATTTTGATGAACAACTGACCAATCAGAAGCCTATCTGGCCAGCAGTGATGACATGCTCCCTCTTGTTAACGGCTGTTGTTGGACAATGTTCCCTGTATATTACAGCGTGCTCTTTAAAATGCATGATGATAGATAAAGAAGAGTCGAACAGAGATCCTTACTTATCCCATGTGATCATTTGACCATTTCTGACACAGCGGCACATACTTTCTTTACTAGCTTTTCCACATCCCTTGACTCTCTTCTTTAAGACTGGGAGCACTACTCAGGAGCAGACCGACTTAGCTCCAAAAGAAATGTCTGCCTCTGACATGAGGAACAGACGCCATGTGCAGCCGCTCCTAACATGGAGTACAAACCCGCTCATCCTGTATCCCTGGATTAGGATCCCTTACAGCCAGGCCAGCTGAGCCCAGGTTTTTTAGTGAGCTTGTTACTGCTCCCCCTCCTCCTTTTTCATCCAGGCTTGGGACCGGCAAAGGCGGCGTTCAATTTCAGCATTCAAACAGCTTTCCATCTTTAATATATACAGTGAGAGAAAAATTACATAAAATGTGTAAATATGAATGATTTTTGTAGCTCATTTGCAATGAGGCTTGTGGATATAGGATGATAAACTCTTTCAGGTTAAGATATTATGAATATGATTCCTATACTATAATTGAGTTTTCTTTTAATTGCATAGGTATAAGAAAATATAGGTACTGTTCAAAATGAGATATCATGTATAATGTTGTATGATGAAATCATTTATCAATATTAATTATATTAAGAGTAAAACAAATAGAAAATAATTGTTTTTACTTTCTTTGAATAAGTAATCATTTTATAAGGCATAATTTAGATTGTAGATTAGAATTACAAGGATGTAGCTTGTCTCTCACACTTTCTGGTCTGGTGATGAGCTCCTTCAGCATGTCTAATCTCCTTGTAAATATTCATTTAGGTTCTAGCCACTAGCTGGTGTGGAGTTTTCCTGTTTTTGTGACACAAGGCTCCAGGTTATTGCATTCAGAGCCTGATGATTATCATGATTGGACTTTGGTTAACTTAAGGACCTTGTGGTAGCCTCCGTTGCCACAGCACTCGCACACTGTTAAGCTTTTTTTTTTGTTAATCTTGTCCACATTATATTTATACCCATCTTAAATTCATTTATCTCCAGATATTTAAGACTAAGCATATTAAAGTCTTCACTCAACGCCTATAAAATCAAGGTTAGTATATATAGACAACCAATATTAAAATAAACATTTTATTATATAGGGCTGCTGAAAAAATTGTCCAATGGGTTCAGCTTTAGCTCACAGCAAAAAAAAAAAAATCAAAATATAAAAGAAAATAATGGCAAGGAAAGAAAAATATTATTGAGTGCGCAAATTTTTTCCAATTAGAAAATTAATAAAACTTAAATTAAATTATATTAGACTTTTTAAATTTAAAATAATTATCATTGTTATATACAACATTCTCCCATAATTTGGGTAATTAAAGGATGCCATCAGAAAACAAAAGGTTTTGGTTTCAAGGCAATCCAACAAGCCAATTTTTAACTTTGCAATTCTGGAAGCGGTGTTTTACCAGCCCATGAGCAATCTATAGGATGGAATGATGTCTGGAGTATGGCAGGTGGGGTAATACCTCTCATTTGAAGTCTCTCAGGGTGTCTTGATCTCATCATAAAAGCGATGGAGAAATAACTAACGTCCTCGTATTTGTTGGTTGATGTTAATCAACAAGAAGTACTTGGAAGTTTAAAAAGAAAAGTCTTTATTTCTTTTAGGCTAACATCGGATATAATATATCAGACATAAGTTTACATGTGAATATATATCACAATAAGTCAAAAGGCAACATGCACAGAGTACCATCAGTGATAATAATGTGCTCACTGATAATTTACTATATAGGCATGCCAGCTGCCGTTACATCTCCCCCTTTGAAGAAATTCATTCTTCAAATTGTTTGGGTGGCTTGATGATCTGCCCGGACCTTGTTGTAATAGGCAGGGTGCCGTTCTTGTGCTCCGCGTTCTGGTGATCACTCCTGGGTTCCTGGCCTGAGAATGCTCTTGGAGAAGTATTGAGTTCTTCGGGAACTTGAGCCTGTTCCTTATTGCCGCTAGGGCCAGGTCCTTCAGGTAGAGTTGTCTTGGGGATCTCCGGGATTCTCCTTCGCTGTTGCTTTGGACTCTCCAGATTCGTGTGTCGCATGACGGAGCTGTTACGGCGGTACTCACCAGTACGTGTTTGCACTTTATATGATCTTGGAGCTACTTCTTGGGTAACTTTGGCAGGGATCCATTCACGGTGATGCTGTTTCAGCATTATCTTTTCACCTTCCGTGAAGCTTTGCGTTGTCTTAGCTGTCTTATTGTGGTGTGTTTTCTGCTTCTCCCGCTTATTTCTTAGGTTTTGTGTATGTCCCTTTTGGATTTCTGGTTCCAACTGATGAGTGCTAGTGGGAAGGAGGGTTCTGGTCCTGCGACTGAACAGACACTGAGCCGGTGAAGGAAGACCATCTCTAGGAGTGTTGTAAAAGTTCAAAAATGCTAGTTCCACTTCTTGTCCTGAATCCAAACACTTCCTGATGAGGTTCTTGGCTGGCTGTACCGCTCTCTCTGCTAATCCGTTTGATTTAGGATATAGAGGACTTGATGTCTGTTGGTCGAACAACCACTTCTTTTGAAAGTTTTAAAGTCACTGGACATAAAGTTTGGCCCATTATCAGTTTCCAGGAGTCTGGGAATTCCATGTACGCTAAACCATTTTTTAAGAGATTCAATAGTTTCTGCAGAGTTCATTGTCTTCATTTCTTTGAAATCAATGAATCCAGAGTAGTTATCTGTTATTAACAGGTAATTTTTTCCTTTTATTGAGAAAATGTCAGCTGCGACTATCTCCCAACGAAGACTCTGTATCTCTTTTATGATCATTGGTTCTTTTGTCTTGTTCCTCTGATTTGCTTGGCAATTCCTACAATTTTTACTGTGTTGATGATGTCTTGGGACATGCCATGCCAGTATATTGAGTCTCGGGCCCTTCTCAAGCAGCTGTTTGTTCCTTGGTGTCCTTCGTGGATTAACTGAGTATCTTTGCTTTCCACCTTAGCTACCTTTGAAGATTAGGTATTCGTTTGTCGATAGTTCATCTCTATATGGCCAGTATTTCTTGCAGCTTTCAGGGACTGCTGATTTGTAGTTTGGCCAGCCATATAAGATTAGGTTTTTTTAGTTCTTGTAGTTCTTGGTCCTCTTTTGTAAGAGCTTGAAGTTCCTCATAGCTTGACTTATTTGTCGGGGTGGTCATCAGTACTTCAAAGTTCTCTTCCAAGTAGGTGTCTTCATATGAGCAGTCTCTGCTTAGTAGATCAGCTGTTAGCAGTTCTTTTCCTTTCTTGTATTTAATCCTGAGATTGTATTGTTGTATCTGTAGAAAAATTATCTGGAGCCTCGGGGCTGCTTTGCTTAATGGCTTCTTGAATATAATTTCTAAAGGACGGTGGTCCGTCTCGACGTCAACAGTTTTGCCATAAATGAGTTGATGGAATTTGTCGCATCCAAATTTGATGGCAAGAGCTTCCTTTTCTATCTGAGCATAGTTCTGCTGAGTGGAGCTGAGAGCTGATGAAGTGTAGGCTATGGGCTTTCCGTTTTGTAACAGAACCGCTCCAAGGGCATATGAACTGGCGTCTACTGAAAGTGTCAGATTTCTGTTGGGATTAAAGAATTTCAGAGTTGGTGCAGTTCTGAGAAAAGTCTTGATCTCTTAGAGATCATAATCGAGGGATTGTCCCATAGCCAAGGTGTATCTTTTTTCAAAACCATCCTCATGTTTTTGGTTTTCTCTGCAAGGTTAGGGATGAACCTGCTCAGGTATTGTATTATTCCTAAGAGACGTTGTAGTTCTTGCTTGTTGCTCAGTGACGTAATTTCTCCTATTGCACGCACTTTCTCAGGGTCAATTTTAATGCCTTCTGTCATGACAATATGGCCTAAAAATTGGACTTTTTGAAGTTGAAATTTGCATTTATCTCTATTCATTTTGATTCCATTTCCTTTAAGCCTCTGTAGTACAGCTCTTGTCCTTATTTCCAGGGTCTGTGGATCCGGAGCATGGATCAGGATATCGTCCATTGAATTTTCTGTACCTTCAAGGTCTTGGATTAAGTCTGCCATGATTTTCTGGAATATTTCCGGAGCAGTTTTGATTCCAAAGGGAACTCTCAAGAACATATATCTTCCCCACGGGAGTGCTGAAGGTAAAGTAGCGTTGTGAGTTGGGGGCTACTTTGATCTGCCAGTATTATTTCTTCAGATCCAACTTTGTGAAGTATTTTGAACCATGCAGGTTTACTGCAATCTGATCAAAAGTCCGTAATTGGAAATGGCTTCTTAAATTACTTTATTGATATCCGATGGGTCAATGCATATACGTATTTTTCCTTTCTGCTTTGCTATAACCATCTGACTGGAGATGGGGGTAGGGTAATTTACTTTCTTTATAATCCCATTGTCTTCCATTTCCTCAAGTTCTTTCTTTATTCTTTCTTTAATAGATAGAGGAATAGGTCTGGGTGATCTTACTTGCATGTTCATGTCCGAAGTCTGAAACTTTGCCTAGTATTCATATCCTTTCAAACATCTTATCCCTTCGAATAATTCTTGGTATTCCTGTGTAATTTTTTGACAGGCGTTTACTCGCTTGACGAGACCTAAATTGGAACAGGTTTGTCTGCCTAGGATGGGACAAGTGTTATCACTGGATATGATGAAACGTATGTAGGCAGTCATGTTTTTCACCATGCACATTGCTAGACTTTGTCCTTCAACAGGAATTCAATGTCCTGAACTGGATTTCCAGATTTAATCTCCCTGCCAGGCTGAGTGGCAACACGTTACACTGTGCACCTGTGTCTAGTTTCATGTTTACCTTTTTGCCTTTAATTTTTACTTCTTCATACCAATCTTCGGTCAGGTTGGTGTTTTCAACTGACTGGATTACAAATTCTTGAATCATTTCGGGTTCTGGTGACCCAACAATTTATCTGACTTTGCATGAATTTGTGTTCTGGGATCTGCAAAGATTAGCAAAATGATTGAGTTTCTTGCATTTGTTGTGGAAAAATGCTCTGAAAGATCATTTCCAATTTCTTTGTCGGTCAGCAAGGTTTTTCCATTTGCATTTAAACTAGTGATTTTGTCAGTTTTTTTCCTAATGGGTTTTGTTTTTTTCCAGAAGTCTGTTGGGCTCGATTCAAGTTTGCCTAAAAAACTATTCCAATTTTCAGATTTCTCTGCTTCAAGGGCTTGATTTACCTTTCATTGAAGATTGAGGTAAGTAGCTCTCTCTCTATATATATATATATGAGCTGGATCCCAGGTTGATTGCCATCTTTTCCTTGCTTTATTTTTCTCCCTTATTAGGGCTTTGCTTTTTGGGTTCTTTATTAATTTGGAAGATGAGACTATGGTTTTTTCGAGTAGCTATTATCAATTTTCTCATTTAAAATTCCAACTGCTGAATCAATGTCTACCTCAGTTTTCAAGGGGAGTCTGGGGGGCATGGTAGAGATTAGATCTTGTTGAAAATGAACCCAATTAGTTATATCAGACATAAGTTTACATGTGAATATATATCACAATAAGTCAAAAGGCAACTGCACAGAGTACCATCAGTGATAATAATGTGCTCACTGATAATTTACTATATAGGCATACCAGCTGCCGTTACAATAACTAAACCAAAATGCTAACTCGTGTGGTGTTTTCATTAAACATTTAAAAAAACTGTTTAAACAATAGTTATGAAAACAACTCTGATTAAAGCTAGGAAGCTGCTTGTAGCAGAAAACTAGATAAAATTTAAAGACATTTATATATAAACAGCTTTAAATTTCTTGAGAAAATTCCAAATGCTTTATTTCTAACGATTGATTAAAACTGATATAAAAATGCTTTAAAAATAAATTTTAATTAAAAAAATTATTTCTGTAATAAATATAAAATATAGCATTTTAAGAGCGAATTCTTCACTTTTAAAAATGAGTTCATCGCCTTTAAAAGAGTGTCAGGCGTTCTTTTCATTGAATTTTTACGCGAGCTTGATGAAATTGCAGCTACGCGATATGGATTTAATTATGCCTGTTTCTATATGATTAATGCAAGAGCGTACATATCCGCAAAAACACAGGCATCTGTTAGTCTGCTAAGAATTAGCGTGAAGTTTTGTCACCATATTCATATATGCTAAATCCAATCGCATTTTCATTTAGCAAAATTAAAACATTGGTTAGGTCTCTGCTTTCTCAAGTGTCATCACGTTTGGCAAGGTTATCATGGATATAATCAGTAGAATTACATCAGGAGACTGAAGAATAGTTTACACAAATTGTAAAAATTGCTTCCTGGCCACACAAGAACGCCAGTGTATCCAATAAAATCAGTTTATAATTTATTTTGTGGTTATTTGCGCCTATATTAGTGTTTTGAACTTAATGTCAAATGTATTCAATTAATCTTTATGATATTGTCTTTTGATTTTTTACACTTGCAATCTTATTTTTAAAGGCGACAAATTTATTTTAAAAGTGACGAATTCACTCTTAAAAGCTATATTCATATAGTAAAATCATTAAAATATTTTTAAATCGAAAAATACCATCTAAAAATAAAAATGGTATAATTAAAGTGTAAAATGTTAATTTTCGATTGAGAAGTGTTTGAGCATTTCGATATATATTTATTGGCTTATATACTTAGCACAACACTATAAAAGTAAGAAATGATTAAATGCAAAAGATTATATATCTAAATACAAAAGGTTATTTAAAAATTAAAAAGATCATCCTTTGTTTTAAACATTGATACAACATCTAATGATATGATTCTTTGATTTCTATTTATGTTCATGTCAATGTCTTCTTTGAATTCACATGAGTTAACAATTTCATTTTCATTAAAATATTGGTAGATTTTTAATTGCTGTGATAACCATTTTGCCAAAGCACATGTTTGTGAAGGTCTATTGTTTACTATTGGGCGTAATGGACAGTTAGGCTTGTGGACCTTTGGAGCACCATATATATTGGGAACATGTGCATCATAATTTTTCAACTTGGTTAAAAGCCTGTAATTAATATATTTGTTTTTTCTCCAGTTTTTAAGTATATCATTCAATTTATTTTTGAAGTTTTTTGTTGGATCATTTTGTATAGGAGAATAGGTCCCATTGTTATTCAATAAAGAAAGCATTTTTGGGTTATAGTCTTCTTTTTTCATGTTGTTGCTGAAAAGTCACACACTAATAAATTATTTGGATTAGGACTTATTTTCTTTTATTATAATCTATAATCCAAATTGTGCTTTATCATTTTTGATAGACTTCAATGGACCTAAGAAGTTATTCTTCCTATGAGCTGAAGAAAATGAATTCCAAAGTGAATATCAATGTTGATGCTAAGCCATCACTTGAAGATTCTATTTTAAAGAGTTCAGGATCTGAAGCTCTCCTCTACTTCAAGAAGTTGAGAAAACACAGCATCAAAAGGGTGAGTTCTTCTCACATCTATTTTCTTAAATTCTGTAAAATGCATCAATTCCTAATGCATTTCTCATTACAAACAGATGGAATTTTCCAAAATCTGATTCAAAATTGAAAAGATTATCACTTGATCTTATAAATAGAAATTAGATTTCATTAGAAAAATATTCATTTCAATACTAAGGCTTTAAATACCAATCTCAAAGTGCTAGCAGACAGTATGGATAGTGACCTTTTTGAAAAAATAAAAAATATTATTGAAATAAAAACAAACTACATTGCTAAACAAAATTCAAAAAGGCATTTTAAAAAAAATAGAAGGTATTTTAAAGAGATATAACATGCTAAAATTATTATGCCAATATAAACAAATTAATTTTATTAATGAAAAACTCTTCCCTGAAAAGAAAATTTTTTTTTTCTTCCACTTATCCCTAGTACACGTGGTACAGGCCATGATAATCATGGTGGGTAGTTAGCGGCTGCTTTTACTGTAAGCGCACCACATGTCTACACATGTGAAAAGCAGTTCGACTTTGCACTTACAAATGCCAGAGCCCCGTTTGGTTACTTGCACTCGCTGGTGGGGTTGGACTTTTGCAAGAATCGGGGGCCATTGGAGCATTTCTTTTTTTTTTAACAGAAAAAGTGTCCAATGCGGGAATCGAACCCGGGTCCTAGTGGTCAAAACCAAACGGTTTAACCAGCCTTCCACCGACCCCCCGAAAAGAAAAATGAAGTACTCAACTCTGAAATTAAGCCAAAAAATAACATAATAAATTTAACAGGTGAAGGTATCCCAAATGAAGTCCTAGACTTGCTTAGCAAAGGTTATAAATATGCATTAGGGGGTAATCTGAAACAAAAAGAAAAATTGGATATTATTTCAAAAACAAGAAATATGCAAATTTCTTAACCCTAATGAGGCAGCAAATATAAGATTTGAAGTTATTAATACATAAAAAAAAATTATAAATCAAAGAGTATTGATAAAAAATTGACCTCCAAACTTAAAGACCTGCAAACAAAATATATAATAACAAAATATGACAAAGGAAATGGAATTGTTTTAATGAAAAAAGAAGACTATAACCAAAAAATGCTTTCTTTATTGAAAAACAATGGGACCTATTCTCCTATACAAAATGATCCAACAAAAAACTTCAAAAATAAATTGAATGATATACTTAAAAACTGGAGAAAAAAACAAATATATTGATTACAGGCTTTTAACCAAGTTGAAAAATTATGATGCACATGTTCCCAATATATATGGTGCTCCAAAGGTCCACAAGCCTAACTGTCCATTACGCCCAATAGTAAACAATAGACCTTCACCAACATATGCTTTGGCAAAATGGATATCACAATTAAAAATCTACCAATATTTTAATGTAAATGAAATTGTTAGCTCATATGAATTCAAAGAAGACATTATTGACATGAACACAAATAGAAATCATCATCCTTTGTTCTTCATGTCAAAACATTCTTCTTTATTCTTCATGATTTTTATTGATGTTCCTTTTTTCACAGACATTATACCTTAATATCCTCCCTGTCCTCAAAAAGGGGCATCATTCAACTTAATTCCAATGTTCTGTAGATGGTTGTTTAACACAGTTCCGCTTAAATTCTTTTCATGATGCCTGCAGGATTATCTTCTGTGCTGATGTATTTGAGAGTGATGATGTTATCATTAAAGTCATCTTTGATATAATGGTATTTTCTTTTGATATGTCTGCTTCTATTGGAGTGCATAGGATTTTTGATCCAATTTATCAATGATTGGGAATCAGTTTTGACTTCAATTGGTTGTTCAATCAGTTGATTTTGTCCAAGTTCCTCCAATAAGCTTGTACACCATTTTCCATCACAAAGTGAGAAAAGTTCAGCTTCCATTGTAGATCCTTTGTTTTCCACTTTTCCAACTAATTGGAGTGTTTCCAATTCTTATGAGATATCCTCCAAAAGATTTGGCATCCTGAGTGGTGTTCCAGCTGGAATCAGATATTATGTTCAGTTTTCCTGGGTCTGAATTAATTTCTAGGCAAAAAAAATCTTTTGTTCCATTTAGGTATCTGAAAATTCCTTTTATACCTCTCCAGTGGATTTCTCTTGGATCATTAGAGTATTGAGATAGATTGCTCAATATAAAACTTTATCAGGTCTGGTTCCAGTTGATAAGTACATCAATGAACCTAGGGCCTCTTGATATTCTTTTTGGGATATAGTTTTCTCATTTTGATAATCTTCAAAGTTTTCACCAAGGCTTCCTGGTGTTTTAACAGGTTTACTATCCAAAATGTTGAAGTTTCCTAAAATCTTCTTTATATATTCCTTTTGAGATAACAAAATCTTATTTTCTTTCCTTGTATTCTTTATTCCAAGAAAATGGTCTTGATTTCTCAGTTCTTTAATGATAATATGGTCTGATAACTTTTTAAATTAATTCTTCAATCATATCATTTGAAGTTCCTGCCACTAAAATATCATCAACATAAATTCCAAAATACACTATAACCTCGTTAATTCGACACACCCCAATTCGACACTCGGCGATAATTCGACCATGTTCCGATGTCCCGACCTCCGGCCTATCAAATAACAAACCGTAATTCGACAGTATCGATAATACGACAGTTCCGATATTTCGACCATTTTAAAATTCAAATTTCGACAGTTGAATGTTATTTTACATGCAACTTTACCGCTTAACGGTTTTACGGCGGGCGCCGATCGGCATCGGCGGGCGCCGATCGGATCGCGCCTGCGCACTTTTGGTTTCTGGTTAATTTAAGTTTCACTTTTCAGTGCCGTTGCGCAATTTCGCGGATGTTATTGTTGTTTTTTTACGCGGGAATTTCGGCATCATGCGCTAACTAATAATAATTTTATTTTTTTTATTTTTAACATTGAAATATTTTAGCTATTTTTAAATTTATAAATAATTTCTTTTTAAATAAATAAATCTTTATAAAATGTAGCCACAATGATTATGATAACATTTTATTTCAATATTCCATTTCTGTGTTATTATAAAAGATTTAAACACAAAATCAATAATACCTGCAGCAGCAGTGGATGACTTTAATACATTAAAATTTATTTATTAAAAAAACATTTTAGAAGAAGAAAGACATGCATGTTTTTTCAAAATGACCGTCTGAAATACATCCTGAATAGGATTTCAGTGCAAAAGCAGACATCTATAAAGGAATTTTTTAAAAGATCTTCATGATAATTTTTAAATAATATTTTTAAATTTTATTTTTATTTACCATATTTATTACCTTTCAACTGCTATATTTTTCAATTAGAATAAAATATTATTTAATATATTATATTTAATATTTTAATGTCTGTAGAGTTAATATTTGATTATATTACTGAAAAGAAACACATTGCCAGTAAATTTATTTGTTACAATTATTTTTGTCTCTAAAATATGTATTAATGCCATTTTGTCCCTGATACTAAAAGTTAATCATGAAAATAAAATAAAAACACACAATGGTTTCAATTAATATCATTAATTTATATTACAAGGCTATTTTAAAAAAATATTATTTTAGCGAGTTAGATGATTACCTAATCATCTCACCTTAATTCAACACTTCCTTTAATTCAACCGAAAGCTCTGATCCCTTGGGGTGTTGAATTAAAGAGGTTCGACTGTATATGTAATGATTTTCATTTTTCCACATAAAAATGCATGGGTTTGTCTTTATTTGGTTGATGTTCAATGATTTCAAAATTTTACATAGCTCATTTTACCAGCATCTTCCAGATTGTGGAAGTCCATAAATGCTTTTATTTATATAGTATACCTTGTTGTCCTTTCGGAATCCAGGTGGTGGTTCCATATAAATAGGCTTATCCAAGTGTCCATTTAAATATGCTGATTTGACATCATAAATTTTAATTTTTAGATTCATCTTTGCAGCTATTGTTAGAAGTGTTCTTAAAGATGCATGTCTCATAACAGGACTGAAGTTTTCTTCAAAGTCGATTCCTAGAGTTTGATTATAGCCGGTTGCGACTAATCTTGCTTTAAAGGTTGGTTCAGGATTTTCATCTTGGTATTTGATGGTAAATACCCATTTACTTTTTATTACTTTTTGATCTTTAGGTCTATCGAACTATTTTCCATACATCATGGATATTCATGGAATTTATTTCCTCAATCATGGCTAGGTGCCATAGATTTTTGTTTTTTGAATTTATTGCTTCTTCATAGGTTTTAGGAGTTTCTTGAGTAGTGTATACAATAAATTCCTCATATCTTTTTGGCATTTTTGTCAGTCTTTGAGGCCGAAAATCAGTGTGCGACTCATCATCTGTATCACTTGAAACTGAAATTTATTTATTTACATCTTGATTATGGTCTTCATAGTTTGATTCTTCATTTTGGTCTAAAGCAAAATATTGGATATTATCATATTCTGAAGTATTTTGTTTTGATTCTGGAATACCTAATTTAGACTCATCACATTTTACATCAGTAGATTCATATATATAATCTTTTTCATAATCATAGTCTGTAGGCTTTTCTAAATTGGGAGTATCCTACAAATATGGCTTTCTTGGCTTTTGGTTCGAGTTTATGTCTTTTTGGATGAAATATTTTATAATACGCTTGGCATCCAAATGTTTTTAGGTGTCTGACTGATGGTTTTCGACCAGTCCATAATTCCATTGGAGTTTTCTTTTCTTTAGGTTTGGTTGGAGTTATGTTGTGTATATATGCTGCAGTATTAGCTGCTTCACCCCAAAGTTTCAAAGGTAGGTTCGCATCTAACAGCATTGTGCGAACTTCATCTAAAATGGTTAGGTTGGCTCGCTCGGCAATCCCATTACTTCTTGGGGAATATGGGGTTGTGAGTTCATGTTTGATTACTTTTTCTGTCAAAAATTGATTAAAATCTTCATTTATAAATTCTCCTCCATTGTCAGTTCTGATGGCTTTTACTTTTAAATAAGTTTCATTTTCTCTTCTTGTAATTAGCCTTTTCAATCTTGTTGCAGTTTCATCTTTGGTGCGTAAGAATTCTATGAAAAATCTTCTAGTATATTGATCGACAACAGTCAACATATACTTTGATTCACCCAAAGTTGAAATTTTCATTGGGCTACATAAGTCAATGTGTCATTTTTCTAGAGGAAAATTAGTGGTTTCACTATAAGTGGTAGTTCCTGATTCTCTTGGCATTTTACCTAAAGTGCAACTTTGGCAAAAATTTAAATTTCCTTGTAAATTTTAATAAAAGAAAACAAGACCTAATCCAAATAATTTATTAGTGTGTGACATTTCGGCAACAACATTGTCACCATCATCAGACAAAAGAATAAATGAGAAAACATGTTACAGCAGGTTATTA
Source organism: Cordylochernes scorpioides (assembly GCA_030710605.1). Taxonomy (NCBI): domain Eukaryota; kingdom Metazoa; phylum Arthropoda; class Arachnida; order Pseudoscorpiones; family Chernetidae; genus Cordylochernes; species Cordylochernes scorpioides. Next base: position 88,548,208 of record CP092877.1, on the reverse strand, counting down.
TATAGTCCTGTTATATATATCAAGTGTTTAAACAAGATAACAGATAAGGAAAATAGTTTTTAAGTCAACTTGAAATATTCTTCTTAGAATTAAAAGTGGATTTTTTTTTAAATATAATTAAAGGCATCTCTGTAAATATCATTTATATTTCCCCTTTCTTCCATTCTATTAATTGAAGCACATGTCTTTTGGATGAAAAAGGCTTCATTGAACTGTCTTTTGTAATAATTTTTTTCATAGTCCAGTGTTTTTGGGTTTTCTAAATTGAATTTATTGTGTCCTGTGTCCCTTCTGTGTTCTACAAGAGCAGAATTTTGAATTCTATCCCACTTCAGAGCATATTAATGGTTTTCCATCTTTTCTTTTAATGTTCTGGATGTCTGTCCCACATATCTTTGATCACACTTCTCACACTTAACTTCATAGATCAAACCTGCTCTTTCTGTTAATTGGGTGTTCTTGTGCTGGTTTAATTATAAATCAAATAGTATTGATAGAAAATTGACCTCCAAACTTAAAGGCTTACAAACAAAATATGTAATAACAAAATATGACAAAGGAAATGGAATTGTTTTAATGAAAAAAGAAGACTATAAACAAAAATGCTTTCTTTATTGAATAACAATGGGACCTATTCTCCTATACAAAATGATCCAACAAAAACTTCAAAAATAAATTGAACACTATACTTAAAAACTGGAGAAAAACAAATATATTAATTATAGGCTTTTAACCAAGTTGAAAAATTATGATGCACATGTTCCCAATATATATGGTGCTCCAAAAGTCCACAAGCCTAACTGTCTATTACGCCCAATAGTAAATAATAGACCTTCACCAACATATGCCTTGTCAAAATGGTTAGCACAACAATTAAAAATCTATCAATTTTTTAATGATAATGAAATTGTTAAAACTCCTATGAATTCAAAGAAGATATTATTGACATGAAGCTAAATGGAAATCAAAGAATTATATCTTTAGATGTTGAATCCATGTTTACATCAATCCCTATACCCACAATTATGGATGCATTAAACCATGTGATTAAAGAATCAAAAATAAATAATTTGCCAAAATCTGAATTTTTAATTGGAATAGAATTTTGTTTGAAAACAACATACTTTATTTATGATGACCAAATATATCTCCAAATGAAAGGTGCAACAATGGGTAGTCCAATATCACCAAACGCAGCTTGTATTACTATAGGACAATTAGAAATAAAAGCTCTAAATTCACTTAAAAATGATGTTTATTATTTTAAAAGATATGTGGATGACTCCATTTTATTTATTAATCAGGGAAGTGAACAAAAAATTTTGGATACTTTCAACAATTTATTACCTGATATCAATTACTCTATGGAAGTAGATAACAACAAATCAATTAATTTCCTGGACATGAACTTATCATACAGTAATAACAATATTACAACCTCTATATACAAAAAACCAACACATACAGGAACTTTTTGGAACTTCAGCTCACAGCACCACTTCAGCCAAAAAGTAGGATTAGTAAAAGCTCTTATATAGAGAGCTTTTACTCTCATTAATGATACAACTAAAAGAAATATAGAAATTAACAACATCAAAAAAGAACTAATCAATGAAGATTTTCCCATCAAATTGATAAATAGAATAATAGAAGACATGAACCAAAAATATGAGAATAATACTTTAATGCAAAATCTAAAGTGCAAAAACAAAGAAGCCAAATTTATCTCATTGCCATTTATAAACCAAAAGTTTGCAAGAAATTTTACTAATATATTTAAAAAGTATGGAAAATAAACGTTGCATGGAAACCATGTAACCCTATCTCACAATACCTAAACCAGCACAAGAACACCCAATTAACAGAAAGAGCAGGTTTGATCTATGAAGTTAAGTGTGAGAAGTGTGATCAAAGATATGTGGGACAGACATCCAGAACATTAAAAGAAAGGATGGAAAACCATTAATATGCTCTGAAGTGGGATAGAATTCAAAATTCTGCTCTTGTAGAACACAGAAGGGACACAGGACACAATAAATTCAATTTAGAAAACCCAAAAACACTGGACTATGAAAAAAATTATTACAAAAAGACAGTTCAAAGAAGCCTTTTTCATCCAAAAGACATGTGCTTCAATTAATAGAATGGAAGAAAGGGGAAATATAAATGATATTTACAGATATGCCTTTAATTATATTCAAAAAAAAAATCCACTTTTAATTCTAAGAAGAATATTTCAAGTTGACTTAAAAACTATTTTCCTTATCTGTTATCTTGTTTAAACACTTGATAACAGGACTATATAAGAACCTGCTGTAACATGTTTTCTCATTTATTCTTTTGTCTGATGATGGTGACAATGTTGTTGCCGAAACGTCACACACTAATAAATTATTTGGATTAGGTCTTGTTTTCTTTTATTATAATCTATAATCCAAATTGTGCTTTATCATTTCTTGTAAATTTTGTAAACCAACTACCACATTTGATTTTGATAGTTTCAAATAGTTTTCATTTATATGACATAGCCTTTTGTGCCAAATATCAAATGAGTTTTCATTTGTTTTGAGGCAAGTTTCATGAATAATTTGATTAAGTTCCTCATTTCTAGAGAATTTAATGGTAAACAAGTCATTAGTGAAGTTACCAAAACAAATTAGTTTACCTTCTTTAGAGTAAATGAATGCTCCTTTATCATTAAAAGTAACTTCATTGCCTTTTTGGACAATTTTTGGTACTGAGAGTAAATTTGTTCTTAAATCAGGTACAAATAGTACTTCTTCCAGTTTTATATTGCTTTCTTCTTCATTTTGAATCATGTGCTTCATTCTTACAGTTCCTTTGGCTAATGATTTTATGCTTCTTCCATTTTTAGCCACATTGATGGTTCTTTCTTCAAAATTTTCATTTTTTAAGTGTGATCTGTTATTAGTCATGTGTGAAGTACATGCAGAATCCAATTGCCAAATTTCAGTATCAGAATATGTTGAGTAAAATTCTGTATTGAGAGCAAATTCTCCATTTTGATTAGAAGATTGACCTTGAATTTCTGATAAATTAGCTTCTTCTTTATTCTTTTGTGAAAATGGAATCCATTTTGATCTGTTATTTGTTTATTACAAGTCTTCTTATTTTTTGGATTGTGCCAACATTGGTTTTGTAGATGACCAGGTTTATGGCATATATGACATGTTTTAAATGTTTTCTTCTCTTGTGCTTTAAAGGCATTGTTGCATTTAATGTCATGTTTCTTTTCAAAGTCAAGAAGGGTTTGTCTTAAATTTCCTATAGAAATATTTCTATTCATAATTAGTGCTGTAGAAATACTGGTGTAGTTATCTGGGAGACCTTCAAATATGTATCTGACTAATTCTCTTTCAGATATAAATTTCCCTAGCTGAGATATTTGACTACATAATCCATGAGCTCTAGTTATATAATTTTCAATATTTTCATTGTGCTGTTTCTTCAATTTAGTTAGGTTTATAAATAGACTCATTACCTTGTCTTCTGTTTCACTTTCAAATCTTTCTTTTAGTGAATTCCATATTTCTCTTGCATTCTTTATTCCTTTGTAGATAATTGCAATCTCAGGAGACATACTTAAGATCATATATCCAAGAGGTTCCTTGTTTTTCCTGCTCCAATCATCATAAATTATAATAGATAATGGATCATTTTCATTTTTAGTTGGCATTTGATTTTCAATCACTTCAAAAAGTTGTTTAGCTTCAAGTAGCGTTTCAAGCCTCATACTCCAAATAGCATAATTTCTATCATTTAAGGTTTCAATTTTCGTGTTGTTAAAAACGTCCATTTTGAAGCTTTAATTAAGCTTCAATGTTCAACTTTCTAAAAATAAATTCAAATATCATGAAGTTAAGCCTGTTAGAACTCACTTCTTTTTAAAGGCGACCTGCTACCAATTTGTTGTTAATTTTCGATTGAAAAGTTGGAGCATTTCGATATAAAATATATTTATTGTCTTATATACTCGTACTTAGCACAACATTATAAAAGTAAGAAATGATTAAATGCAAAAGATTATATATCTAAATACAAAAGGTTATATTTAAAAATTAAAGATCATGCTTTGTTCTTCATGTCAAAACATTCTGCTTTATTCTTCATGATTTTTATTGATGTTCCTGTTTTCACAGACATTATACCTTCATAAAATGTTGCCTTAAAATTGCAAAACCTATATCAGAATAAATATTCATTAATATTTTTCATATCATATTATTGACAATTAGGTTTTATTTTTAAAGATATTTTTAAAAATATCATTATTAAGATTATTTATAAAATAATATAAATTTTCGTTGAGTGTTTATCAAAATCTGTGAAAAAAAAAAAACGAAAAATGTCTTGGATTTTATTGTTGTTGTTTAAAACTGCCTCTTTCAAATTTCTATAATTTTTGCTGTAAGTGTGTTTATTTAAAAGTAATTAATTTTTTTAAATCAATAACCAGGTACGTTGTATTTGTGATTCTCAATTTTAAGATATTAAAAGCACGGCTCATTTTGCTGAAATATTTACAGAGCACAAAACAAATTTAACCCTTAACAAAGCAGATCAAAAATTATTTCTCTAAAAGTCAGCAAAATGAGAAAAATATATTAAAATTTGAATATATTTTATTTCTGACACTTTGAATAATATTTTTCGGGATCAATAAGAAATTATTATAAATATTTAATGCATTTTATATAACTTTAAATCGTTTTGGAAATAACTTTAAATGTATACTACTTTGATTTCACATACAATGTGTTATATATTTGCATTATTCCTACTATAGCAACTAGATATATATCTAATTCCTCAATTAAAAAGACATATTTAAGGGTTGCTCAATTTTCAAAAGATATCTAATTCTATTTTAAACTTTTTTAAGGATCACATAGGCATTTAGAGAATTAATTAACAATGAATAAATACTCTTTTCAAACTTTTTTTAATACCTAATTAAAAGATAAATCAAAAAGTGAAGGAGAAAATATTCATTTTTGTATTATGATAACGTTAGAAAACAAGTCATCAATCCTCTCTGTTCTTTGACTGTAACACTAATGGACTTTAAAAGAAAGCCAATTTAATATGATGATATATTATTTGCACATATATATAAATGGAATATGACAAGAAGATTTTTAAACTTGGGGATAAAAACAAAAGTTTTTTTTTTTATAACTGAGCTAAAACTAAAGAATATGCAGTATAAGAAATTAAACTATTTTTAAAATCTATTTTCTACTACCCTTACACTGCAATGGTAAATTTGGACCTGGCTCATCAGTGGTGAACCCTCCAAGTGTTTCACCAGTGTAATCTACCATACTGCTGTAATATTGCACTACACTGCTTTGATTTTATACCGATAAGGGCAGTAAAAAATTATTTTATTTTTAAAATAAGCTTACACATAAAAATAGTGCAACTACCAGATGGCACGCTAATACATCATGTTGAAGAATGCAGTGATAAATTGATCAATTATGTGAAAATTGTGGACAATGCTTTTACTTGTTAAATAGCCCTATTTTTGTGTTGATTCTTTTTATCAACAGCTCAGCTCAAATCTATTACATAGTTTTATTTATTCAGCCTCAGTTTGTACAAAGTACATTACATATGGTGATGCAATGACACATGTCAATCATGTGTATAATTATTTATTGATGTGTTTCTATATACAACATGACAATCTTGTTATAAGTATTATACAATATAGAGTTGTTGGTTTAAATTACCATATATATATATATATTTATAGTTTTTAAATTATCATTGAATCATTATACAAGGTTATGGAGAGTGAATTCATGGATTGAATTTATAATCTTGTTAAGGTTGAAATACAAGTCCTGTCTTGAGGCTCCCATACATTCCAAGAGGTGGTCTGGTGAGGCCTCTTTGGTCCTGTAGATGGTGCATTATGGGAAAATCTTGACACCATCCCGGAAAAGGAGTGGTCTTTTATTGCTTCCAGTTTTGAGTCTATAAATAAGGTTGCTGCCTGTCTGTTCATCCCACTTTCCAGAATAGCTCCAGGTTTAGGTACCAATGATGGAATGTTGAGTTCTGTATTTTTTTCTTCTAGGCATTTTAAGGAGTTGATATCAAAGTCTAAGTTAGGCATTGCTGCTTATTTCCCATCAGTTTTAAGTGGGATGTGATCCACTGGAAGGTGATTTGTGTTTCTCTGTGAAATTTTGTCTAAATTCAGAGCAACACCGTGACAATACTTTATAGCTTGTAGAGTTGACAAAGTATGAAAAAGACAAGTCTATACGGATCCTCCTTTTCTATGTATTATAGACTAAGTTGATAGCTATCAGTTCAGCATTAAACCCAAAGCTCCCAAATTTGTTGGTGACCTTGAGTTCCTGACTTTGGTTTCTGTTCTGTACGAGCACACCACTCCCATCTAACAATCCAGAGCCATCATTGTACATTTTTATATAGTTTGTTTCATATTGATTTACTCTTTCAAGTGCTAGGAACTTGGGTATATGTAGATTTTTTTTTTTTTGTAAAGCCCATTTCCTAGCTCAATATTAAAGATTTTTTTGCGTTTGTGATTTGGTAAAAAGGCGGGTGGTTTGTAGTTTTGTTTAGAAAATTTATTGGGATTTTGTTTTCCAGAATTGTAAGTTCCTTCAAAAGCAGCATTACTCCTCCAAAACAACTGATTGTTCACATTGGTGATTTGCATGTGGTTAAGTGAAGTGATCAATCCATTAAAATATCAACATAGTGCTCTTTATTGCCGAAAAATCTTATTACCTTGTGTTTCTAATCTATATTCCAAATTGTACCTCTTTGATTTCAACTACAATGAATTCATTTCCAGCCAAAATTCATTTTCTATTAAAGGGTAAAATTCCAATAACACCAATCAGGCTACAAAAAGATAAAAACGTACATTGAAGGTGCACATAATTTTCCAAACGATCTAATATATATATTTTTATTTTTCATAACCCCACACTGATTTCAGATTCAGTAGAGCCTCTATGAGAGGAAACCTCTACAAAGGACAGTTTCTAAATGGCAAAATTGCCATTTTTACTAATTAGCAACTTACTTGTAACAGAAAACCTATCTCAATCCTATATTAAACAGACATGGACTATGAAATTAGGTGTTCTTTACAGAGAGGTTCTACAGTATTAAATAACTATCTTTAGTTTTTATAATCTTCATACATTTATTATTTAAATATTCATATGGTTGATAGCTTATTTACTTCAAGATTTGAATATTTTTGGAACTTATTTTGTTTTACAACTGTAATGATAATAAATTAATGATTCATTTGCAGACTCTATAATTGTTATATATTTGGTCCTTCTATGATTATAAAATTATTTCGTCACAAAATATTAACTTATCATCATCTTGTTTACAATATTTTACTCCTTAACTAAATTTTAAAACTAAGTACTTGTTATTAATAAATAATAACACTGGTCAGCAACATTTTTGCCCAAGAGAACCTGATGGTGTTTCTAGTGTAACTTTTCATGCTGAACTCAAAAATCTTATCAGAAATTTTCCATCCACCGTGGTTTTTGAGTGACAGTCTTTTTTTTTTTTTTATATATTGGGATAAATACAGCAAAAAATATTACGTAAGCATTTTTGCATAAACCTTATTACATTACACTGGTTTATCAAAAAATATTTTTCTTTGTCCAAAAGAAACAGCATCTAAATCTAAAATGAACTCTTTGTGCTGATTCCAAATATAGCATTATTTTTTCTATCACGCAAGATTTTTGAGATACACCTACTTGAAATTTGGAAATGTTTATAATATAAAGGCCTATATGAACGAATTATATTTATTTTATTGAAAAGTAGTGACAGTGGATTTTCTTCTAAACTTTGTGGTACATCCCTCTTGAGTGTCCAGCAGTAGTCAGCAAGCATACCGGGACTCCATTTACCTTGGTACCGCTTCTCCATGCTTGATATATCTTGATGAAACCTTTCACCATGCTCATCGCTAACTGCCCCAAGATTTTCTGGAAAGAAATCCAGATGTGAATGCAGGAAATGGATCTTGAAAGACATGTTACATCCCAGTGCCTTGTAGGAAAGCAACAGATCATTAACTATGTCTCTGTAATTTTCAACCTTGACACTTCCTAAGAAGTTCTTGCAAACGTTTCTAAAAGAATTCAATGCTGCTGCTTCAACTTCATTCAAAATATTTTGAAAATTTCCATCCTGCTGCAATTCTCGAATCTGAGGTCCAACGAAAATGCCTTCTTTAATCTTCGCTTCACTTATACTAGAATATTTTTGTTTTAGGTAGGCAAATCCATTGGCATTTCGATCCATTGCCTTGACAAAGTTCTTCATTGATCCCAGTTTAATATGTAATGGTGGTAAGTAAATATTTTCTGAATCGATCAGGGGAGGATTTACAATATTTTTATTTCCTGGAGTAAAGATTTCACGGTTTGGTCAGCCTTTTTTAATATAATGCCTTTCCCTATCTCTGCTGTCCCACTCACAGAAAACAACAAAATTTTGTATATCCAAGCTGTAATCCACGCAAGAGAGCAATGACTTTCAAATCGCTGCATATTTTCCAACCGTATCTTTCATATTCTATCTTTTTCTAAAGCAGTTTCATGTTTTCGTAAGTCTCTTTCATGTTGGATGCATGTGCTATTGGCACTGATGGGAACTTATTTCCATTGTGAAGGAGAACAGCTTTCAAACTAATTTTTGAAGAATCAACGAATAAACGTCGCTCTTCTGTATCATGGTCATGACCAAGCACTTCCATTAGACTAACAACATCATTGCAATATACTAAATCATTCTCTTGTGAAAAGAAGTCTTGAAATTCATCTTGACGCTTGCGATAAAAGCATACTTTTGTGCCTTTATGCAGCAGATTCCAGCCTTTTAACCTCAGCCTTTTCACCCTGTTTTTTGGATAAATCTAAATCACGTACGAGGTCGTTCAAATCTCCTTGGGTTAACAAATGAGGTTCAGATGAAGCACCTGCTTCAAAATTTGTGTCATCCGACTGTTGCTCTCATCTATCTGAATCATCGTCACTAAATAATACATTTTCAGGAGGCTGTGGCACAGATAAATATTATTATGAGGAACCGGTCTCATAGCAGAAGGCAAATCTGGATATTCAACTGTATGTCTGATTTGGATATAATACCTGTAGTCTTTGTCAAACAAAAATAACAGTCTGAAGAATGGTCTTTAGATACCCTCCATATCATTGGAACCGCAAAAGGCATATGACGTTCACCTTTAATCCACCCTGTAAGACGTCGAGCACAAATTTCACAACAATGATGAGGAGCCCAAGTCTTATCTTGGTCATCGACTTTACAGCCAAAATAAAGTTGATAGCACTTTTTGATGAGCAGTGTAAAGTTTCCCGTTTCAAAGTTTGAACTTTGAAAGTTAATTCCCCACAAATGTAACAGAAAATATCAGGAATATTAATGCAACGCCTCGGCATATTGAAACAGTCTAGTGCACACGATTTATAAAAGCAAATCTATTAAACAAATCGTTAGGTTCAATTCAAATATATATATTAAAACTGTTATTCAGCAAATAGCATTCCAGAGCTTGTCGTTATTTTTGAGTTGAAAGAAAAACAGATTGCATTATAAAATAAACATTTAATTGAAATTTCAATAATTTTTCATTTAAATTAATATTTACGATTCTTAAAGAGCAAAATTCAATTAATAACAAATAAAATAAAGCTTTTGGCTCCACATATCAACTCTTTTTGTCAAAAATAAAGCGCTAGCTAATGTAATTATGTTTACTTAAAAAATGCTTACATAACATTTTCTGCATTATTACTGTATTTACCAATTTATATAAAAAAATGGTTGTCCTGCAAGAACTATGGGTGATGGAAAACTTCTGATTTCATTTTTGAATTCAGCATGAAAAGTTACCTTAGAATCAACATCAGGTTTTCTCCGACAAAAAAAAGTTTTTTTTGTAGACCTGTGTAATTAATATTTAATAGTCTCAAAAAATTTTAATCTAAAATATCACATTTGTCGAAAAGAATAAAAGTACATAGATTACACAAAATGACTAGCGCAACAAATGTCTCTTTGCGGAATTTTTATCAAGAAGACAATTACAAAGTTTTGTTCAATGCATACATTCAGTGTTTTTATAAATAAATTCTTTTTCCCAATATTTTTTATTAATTTACTCTTTTCTACATTTTATTTTGTTTTGTAATAAATCATGATGTGTTTAACCCAGATGAGCCTGAATCTTCTATCCAGAAACAACCAACTACATTTAAAGAAATAGTAGTGCTTCTTCAGTCTCCAACAGTGCATCATAGCTGCAGCTGAACTATTTCAAGTTGTATCCACATGCAATATGATAAAAGCTATTGAGAAGATATTTTTGCCTTTATGACATCCCTTAACAAATATATACAGCATATGTTTAGAAAAAAAAAGAAATATATTTTTTTCTCAAATTTTTCGAAGATTTATTTTCCCCTTTAAAAATTTTAAATATCACTCAAATCTAGAAAAGGATAAAATATATTTGTATTCTCAAAATAACTATAAATTAATAAGTGCAATGTGACAAAATGAATCACTGCAGATCTACAGAAATAGCACCTTACTGTGACTATAGAGCTAACAATTATTGTCATTTAAAAATCACAAAGCTGTACTCATCCAGGAGAAAAACCTTAGATCGCTCTTACTGTGACTATAGAATAATCCAAGATTATTAAATAAAAAGCATTAATTTATATATACAAGAAAATTTTTACAACTATTGTTCTCACTTTGTATATAGAACAAGCAGCAACTTGCATTTACAAATGTACGGATCTGTACATACAGAAGAAAAACCTCATTCCTGCCCTCATTGTGACTATAGGGCAAAACAGTCATATAGTTTAAAACTACACCAATTAATACACACAGGAGAAAAACCCTTCCCCTGCCCTCATTGTGACTATAGAACAATAACTGCAGGAAACTTAAAACTACACCAATCAATACATACAGGAGAAAAACCTTACTCCTGCCCTCATTGTCACTATAGAACAACAACTGCAGGAACCTTAAAAAAGCACCAATCAATACATACAGGAGAAAAACCTTATTCCTGTTCTCACTGTGACTATAAAACAAGCAGAACTTTTGATTTAAAAAAACACCAATATAAACATATAGGAGAAAAACCATACACCTGCCTTTATTGTAGCTATAGTACAGTGACTGCAAATAAATTAAAAATACACCAATTAACACATACAGGAGAAAAACCTTATTCCTGCCCTCATTGTGACTATAGGGCAAAACAATCATATAGTTTAAAACTACACCAATCAATACATACAGGAGAAAAACCCTTCCCCTGCCCTCATTGTGACTATAGAACAAATACTGCAGGAAATTTGAAAATACACCAATTACTTCATACAGTAGAAAAACCCTACTCCTGCCCTTACTGTGACTATAGGACAAAACATTCTACTAGTTTAAAACGACACCAATCAATACATACAGGAAAAAAACCATACACCTGCCTTTATTGTAGCTATAGTACAGTGGCTGCAAGTTCATTAGAAATACACCAATTAAAACATACAGGAGAAAGACCCTTTTCCTGCCCTTATTGTGAATTTAGCACAAAAACTAAAAGCCTATTAAAAAGACATCAATTCATACATACAGGCGAAAACCATACACATGTTCTTATTGTGATTATAAAACAAATAGACCTACTAATCTAAAACAACATACAACAAACACTCACATAGTAGAGAGACCTCACTCTTGCCCTCACTGTGACTATAGGACTACAAGTAAAAGTCATTTAAAAAGACATCAAATTAAACACAGCAAAAAAACCTAACTCCTGCCCTTAATATGACTTTAGGACAAACACCCATTATAGTAAAACTCCATTTAGACGACACCTCTACAAAGGACAGTTTTCATTTGCAAAATTACCATTTTTACAATTTAGCAACTCTCCGGTAAGAGGACACCTCTCCATGAACGACTTTACTCTTTTAAAAATATGCTGATTTATATGACGTCAATAAGTAAGGGTGTATTCAGCTGCAATGTCATCACAAGGTAATGTTAGGGATTTTATTATTTTATTGAAGACTCCAAGGAAAATTTACAATACTCTAATTGTATTTATTTTTGTAGAATATTGTACAAAGGCTTCAATACGAGATTGTCATATCTCCTTTATTGTAGACCATAATATAGGTACTTTTTCCATTTTTCATAGTCACCATATTTTACTAATTTTTTTTGCTAAAGTTTCTAACAAGTACTATACGTACACATACATTTATAAAAATATATATTTATATATATATAATTATCCATAAAACTTATTACAAAATTCTTAAACCTGCTTTAAATGTATCTGAATATATATCTAAATAAACTTGTATCAAATTATAAGTTTTCTTCATTTGACTTTATTGCTAATACACACAAAAGATCAAAAGCAGCAGTTATTTCAACTTTTGTGAAACCTATTTTATTATTTTAATAAAATTAAACCATATCTTTTAATAAGAAATGACAATATATATATTTTCACCACAGGTTAGAAAAAAGGGGAAGATTTTTTATTTATAAAAGAAAAAAAATTGTGCTGAAATGGTATAATTTCATGTACACAGATAATGTGCTAATACCTCGTGTTCAAAATATTTAATTATATATTTTTAATATCTGTTCTTCAATCAACTCTTGCCACATGGTGAAATTATGGAAATGATTAATTATGTCATTTTGGCTTATTATTTTAGAGAAATCTTCCAGATCCAAACTGTGGGTTATTTGAACCATTCATTTATATGGTTTTTATTATACTTTTATTACATAACTCTTATGAAATGATCTAAATTGTGTAAATCCATATCCATCTTATTTTTATAATTGATAGTCTAAAGAAGTATTTATTATATCAAATTAACATACAGAACAAATTATTTTTGCATATTTTCTTAAAGAACTTGGATTTTTTCATTATACACTACTTGATTTCAAAGGTTTTTTGGGAATCACACAAGTTGAGTACTCTATACACTACTACAATTTAGTATCTATATTAATAAAATGCAAATTTCATAAGTGGTGTTCGCTAAAAACTTTCGTTACAATGCATCAATTTCGACCAAATTTTCAATATTTATGTAAAACGAGATGGAGCAGGATTTGCTTAACATCAAAATATTTTTCCTAACTTTAACATGCGTAATTTCGCTGTTATCGATTAAATACAAAAAAAAATCAATAGAGTTAATTTTATTTATATATAAATACAAAAAAAATTCAACAGAGTTAATTTTTTTACATACTAGCTAATAATATCAATCTAAAAAAATATTCAAAACAAGCAATTTTAAGATAACACCATATGTAAAACAGTCGGCCAAGAAAACAACAACGATATTACATCTTTCTCACATATTCACACACAATCTTGATTAATAATTAAAACTAATCTTTAACATTGTTTATTATACTTCATAATATATAATATTTGTTAGGCAAACTTTCACTCGGATAAAACCCGGGCGAAGCCGGGTACACATCCGCTAGTATATATATATATATATATAGAGTGGGGAGTGTACTCTTCAATTTTGTATTCAGGAAAGGTTTTTGTTCCTTTTTTAAAGATAATTGTATGCAGGTGACCAGATTCTTAAAAAGGCTAAAAGCGTGGATTATTTTATTCTTTAATGAAAAGTTTTCTCATTTAGTGTTTCTATTTGATATTTCATATTAATCAGTGATTTTTTTTTTGTTTTATTTTGACTGTTTTAATTGGTTAGAGTAGACATTTTTCTGAGATTCTCTATTACATCATGGTGTCTTCCTTTGTGAATAAGTTGGCCTTTTGATTTTCAGGTACCTTCACATGTGATAGAATAATCTAAAAGCATATTTTACCAATTTTTCATTCAGTGTGTTTATTTCTTTGGAAATAGTCTTGTGTATTGTAATAAATTTTGATGAACAACTGACCAATCAGAAGCCTATCTGGCCAGTAGTGATGACATGCTCCCTCTTGTTAATGGTTGTTGTCGGATAATGTTCCCTGTATATTACAGCTTGCTCTTTATAATGCATGATGGTAGATAAAAGGAGTCGAACAGAGATCCTTACTTATCCATGTGATCATTTGACCATTTCTGACACAGCGGCACATACTTTCTTTACTAGCTTTTTCCCTTCCCTTGACTCGCTTTTGTAAGACTGGGAGGCACTCAGTGGCAGGCCGAATTAGCTCCAAAAGAAATGGCAGCCTCTGACATGAGGAACAGATGCCATGTGCAGCCGCTCCTAACATGGAGAAGTTGGGATTGTTAAATCTGGAGAACTGTGTTCAAAGAGTTTGTTGAAATTACGAAATCACAAAAAAAATTGTCAAGCAGTGCTGTCGTTTTTCTACGTTGATGTGAAGCAATGGCTGAGAAAGTGAGAGAGAAATATATAGTAGTGAAAAGTACACTGAAGTGGTTAGAGAAACAGATTGTTATAAACGATTGCTGAATGCCCGATAGTTAAAGATAAACATGGTCATATTATATAAAGGTATAATAACAAATATAAAATGAATAAAAATATCATTGTGGTTGAATAAAGTTTAAGTGGACAAAATCAAACATGTAATATATAAAAGTAATAATAATGAAAAATTAGTGATTTTTGACAACAAATAAATGTTTTGTAATACTAAAATAATAATATGAAAAATGAAAGTAAAATAGATTTTTTTTTAAAAATAATGTTGTATTAAAAATTTGTGATTATATATTTGAAAGGTAAAAAAATAAAAATAAAATATTTTATACAAAAATAGAATATAATTAAATATTGTTATCAATTTAACATGCAAAATGTTTGATATGTAGATAAAAATTAGAGATTTACACAGGATCAGAAAATATCAAAATGTTCAATTTTGGGTAGGTCTGGTTCAAATTCCAATATCTAAATGTTTTAAAAGTTAGGTTAAGATATCGACTGTTAATGTAGTAAAAGGTGTGGAATAAAAGGAATGCAGGACACGGCCCTAATTTACTGGAGGCGAGTTAGGGGTAGAGTGGCGATGGATTTTGTGACGCGGGAATTTTGTCTCGAAATGTTTAGTCTATCATCACTGGGGCCTTTGGTATGTCAACTAGCTGTGATCATGTCCATTTTTACGACCGGGGTGCGATGTTTTGAAGGGGAGATATGGGCTTGTCTGCGGCGCACGTGCGTTAAATTCTTTCTCCTCTTTTGTTGAGGTTGGCATATTCCTTGCCTATTTGAAAATACCGGGATTTAAATGCAAAAGGGCTGTGAGGTTGTAGGCGGTATAATTCGGAATAGTTGCTTCTCGAAGATATCTAGAGTCAAATGATTGAAAGGGGTGAGATATACATCTTAAGACAATCGCTGTGGTTTCGAACAAATCGGGGTTGTGGAGGTGTGATGTACAGAACATTCTCTGTGTAATATTTTAATTTATTGACATGTATGGTGTCACTGTCTCTATTGAGGGGTTTATTGGGGCGATCTTATTCGAACAACATTGGGTGAGATTATTTCAATTATTGTATATTTGGCCAGTAAAATATGGTGCTAATTTACCTGTGTCTGGATGTCTATAATTTTTGACCAAAACAAGATTATACACTTCGAAATGTGGTGTTCTGTGCTGCTTATCAAATGTTTCTTCATCTTTTTTATGCTTATTTTAGGTAAGAGAGCGTGCTATCTCTTCAGCTATATTTATTTCGGGGTATGGGTTAAGATGAGTTCTTAAATCTGGGGACACAACATTGACATTAAGTAGGTGGGTGGAAAACTGGTGACAGAATGGGGTGTGTTATTATACGTCTGAGTGACGCGCTTAACTAGTTTAGTCCAGGAGCTTTCGGATTTTCTAGATTTAAGTGTTCTATTAAACCGTTTGCTTGTGGGTTATTGCTTGATAGGAGTCGAGCTAAGAGCAAGATGGAGATAGAAGATTTCTTACTGTTCCACATGGTCGATGAGGTGGACCTGGGTACAACCTACGAGGACTCACGCTGGTGGTGAAGTGACTATTATTTCGTTCTAGAGCAGTTGTTTTATATATCTTTGCCGAGGGGGGAGACTTGCGAGAATTTGGACTTTGAAAGGGTGCAAAGGTCGTGGGGTGTCTGCGGTATTTTCTACACCCTTTGGACCTGATGTCAACGGCCTGCCAAATTCCTCTTTAGGGTTGTTGGATTTCTATCTCATACATATGGTGATGCAATGACACATGTCTAACATGCGTATAATTATTTATAGATGTATTTCTATATACAACTTGACAATCTTGTTAAAAATATCGAGCTTTGAACAAAGAATTCGAATCACTGGACGGCGTAACCAGCATAGAATAAAGTAAAACTATTGCAACTCAATGATTGTTGGGAAGAATGAAAATGTATTTGTAATTAATACAAATATTATAGGTAAAGAATTATTTCAAAAGAGAGAGATAGAGTTTTGGGTCTCAAGACGCGAGCACGCAACGATGACAACAACTTGAGAACAAAGAGAGGAGCGAGGGGGGGGCCGGAAGTTGCATCATGGTCGTGACATCACCCCCGCATGGGTGGTGGCTGGCTCACGCCGCGTGGGGGGAGGGGGGCGTCTTCTTACACGGCTTTCTTACATTTTGAAGGCCTCCCTCTCAATATCTCAAAATAAAATGAGAATTAAAACACTCACAAAAAAGGCAGTGGATATGCAACATACTCCCACCAATAATTATGGAGTAATTATTCTTCAGGATTCACTATGATCAATATCTGTCAGGCGGCTTGACAATTCTTCCTGATCTTGTGATAACAGGTGAATCTTTCCCTCGGATGCTCCGTTGCGATATACTTGGTGTGTCAAGATTTATCTTCTTCATTTTCTCTAGATCACGTCCTTTTCCAAAATCTTCTATAGGATGGTTTTCGCTGGATTCAAGAAAGAACAATCGTTGAACTGGCCGCAAAAAATTTGCACGTTTAGTTTTTTATCATAGCGACCCTAACGATGCCATCTTTTCCCGGGTAGGTCTTCTCAATAACTCCGATTGGCCATTCTGGTCGCTTTTTGTTATCGACCTCCATGAGTACAACATCGTTTTCTTTAATTGACTTTGTCTTGTTTCTAGTATTTTGTCGCAGAAACCCTAAGTACTCTTTTCTAAATCTTTGTTGAATTGTCTCGCGTAACTTTTGTACTTTTCCATGACTTTCTTTGAGGAAATTAGAGTCAACAATGTCCGCTTCAGGTACAAATAAACATGATGCGTTTGTCACACATGATTTTGGCAGGTGTTATAGGTACCAAGCCAGATTCTTCACTGATCACGGTCAAAGGTCTCGAATTCATTGCTGACTCCACATATCACAGTCTGTAGTTCTTCATATGAGACTGTTTTGTCTCCCAATACTTTTCGGATCAGTTGCTTCATGAGACCCACAAGGCGTTCCCACCATCCTCCCCAAAATGCTGCTGTTGGGGGGGTTGAAATTCCACTTAATACGTTGTACGGTGGCATAACATAGGACATCATTCCAATTAACTTTCTTGAATAAGTTATTGCATCCGACAAAATAGAGGCCGTTGTCAGAGTACACAATGCTCGGTCTACCACGTCTTGCAACAAATCTTAGAAAAGTGTCAAGAAATCCTTCAGTAGACACTGTTTTTGTCAGATCCAAATGTACAGCTCTGTACACAGCACAGGTGTACAACACTACCCATATTTTCTTTCCACCGGACTCAGTCAAAGGTCCAGCTAGATCCACACCGATCACTCCAAATGCTGGTGTCGATCCAATCCTGGTTGCTGGAATTGGAATGCTCTCAGTCTGGACTCTCTTGGAATTGTAACGACGACACGTAGCACATGCAGAGATGATACTTCTTATGGTTCTCTTGCCTTTTAGAATCCAAAAACGACGTCTTACCAGTTGTTGAGTTGTTTGAATCCCGGCATGGGACATCATCTCGTGCTACTTTCGAATCAAAAGCTTGACTACTTGGTTTTCTCCCGGAAGAACTATTGGGCAATCTTGTATCATAGTCGTCTTCTCCAAAATACAGTTGACTCTTGATTCGATATAGTCCATATTCATCTGTAAAAGCATTGAGCTTGTTTACTCGCCTCTCATCTCTCCCAAAACTTTTTAGTTGGATACGCCATAATACTACCTTTTCAGCTTCTTTGAATTCTTCTACAGAGATTTCTTTTGACTTCTTATCATGTTGTCTGGATCGCGATTCATCTGAGATAGTCTTCCTTTTAAAATGCAGTAAATAAGCGACAATCCGTACTATACGATGATAATCTCCATACCTCTCAAGTTTGTCCATGAAATTATCTTTCGTGCTGTTGAGGGCGATGCTTACCGTCTTTTTCAATTCCTTATTGATTTCTTCTTCATCAAAAATCGAATCAAATTGATTCCAGCTTGCTTCTTCATCCCAGAGGAAAGAGGGTCCCTCCCACCATTTATGCTCTATCAATTTCTTCACACTGCTCCCACGTGATGGAAGGTCAGCTGGATTGTTTACCCCTGACACATGATGCCAATTTTCTTTCTTCGAAATTGAACAGATTTCGTTGCTCTGTTTCTGACAAATGTTGCCCACGGTTTCTCATTTTGAATCCAACGAAGTGCAGTTGAGGAGTCCGTCCAAAACCAAATATTTGGCTCTGGTATTGCAATCGATTCCGATATAATCTTCATGACTTGCTTAGTCAATCTGGATCCGATGAGGTATGACATTAATTCTAATCTCAGAATAGTAAGTTTCTTTTTGGGTGCTACTCTTGCCTTTGATGCGATGAGTTGTACATTTACTTCTTTATTTTACACTGTTTTTAAGTAAATGCAGGTTGCATAGGCATCTTGACTCGCATCACAAAACACATGCAGTGATGCCTGTTCAAACCCATCTTTCATCACCCACCTTGGAATCCTGGCAGACAACAATTCGGAAATTTGACTCTGCCATTCCACAAACTTCTTCACAATGTCCTCTGGGACCGGCTTATCCCATTCCAACTCAGACTTCCAACATTGTTGTAGGATGATCTTCGGCACTATGGTGAATGGAGAAAACAATCCAAGAGGGTCAAACACCGCATGGGCCTTCGATAACATAATCCTCTTGGTCAATTTATGAGTCTGATTTTTCTATTTCGGCATCATTCTCTTGATCCAATGACTTGTAGGTTGGAGTCATCATTAGCTTATCCAAAATTGTCAAAGTGTCATCAGCTGTGTCCCATTTCATACCTAGCACAGAAATATTCTCACTGTTAACTATGCCGGGGCCTCCCATCTGCCACTCTTAGATTGAATCCTGCTGGGCTGAGCAGGTCAATAGACTGCTGTTGAAATACTTGCGCTTCTTCTAACGAAAGTAACACTATTGACGCAGTTGTCCATGTACATACATTTTAGCAATTGGATTACTTCTCTTTCATTTTCATAATGCTCCAAATGTAACTTCAATGTAGCAGCTAGGAGGAAAGGACTTGATGTAACTCTGAACACCACTCTCTTGTGTTGATAAATCGAAGATTCTCTTGCTCCTCCCACCATAGAAATCTCAAAAATTGTCTGTCTTCTTTTGCCACTGATATTTGGAGGAAGGCCTTTTCTATGTCTGCTACTACGCCGATTTTATTAAGTTGAAATCTCAGCATGATATCCGGAAATGAGCTCCAATAGGTTGGGTCCCTTTGCCAAACAATCATTCAGAGACCATCCACCCTTTGGCTTACAGAAGCATCAAAAACCGGTCGTACTGGTGTCGTGCTGCTACCAGATTTCACTACTGCTCGATGTGGTAGAAAGTATTCTAATGTATTATCTTGATCTGACTGGATTCTTTCGATGATCCCATTTTCTCCCATTCTTGAATATCTTGTTGTAATGGTGATAAAAGCCTCTTTTCTTTAGATCCTCTGTCATCTTCCGGTGTCTTTTCTCGGCATGGCTTTTATTTTCTTTCAGCTTCTGGGCTGGTTCTATCCATGGAAGGTGCACCTTGTATCTACCAGATTCCAATCGCTTTGTTTCAGTCCGAAACTTATCCATAACAGCCTGATCTGTCTCTTTCTTTGACTCTGCTTGCCCGTCATCCATGACTCCAATATTTTCCAGAGACCATAATCGGAAATCTTTATTTCTTGTGTCAATAAAGATGTGATCAGCATACTGTTATGAACCTGGTTAGGATTTTTATCTGGGAATTTTCCTTCCGTTTTGCCTTGAACTACACAACCTAGCAATGTTTCTCGAGCATACGATCATCCGATAATCTTATCATATTGGCTGTAGCTATTTTTGGGTTAATGTCTGCACCGAGGAGAAGCTCTACCACATCACTTTCAGCTTTAAATGCTGAGAGCTGTATCTTCTTTGATGCAAGTTTGCGGGCCCATGAACCAAATGTAGGCTTTCTTATACATCTGGCTATTTGATTAGTGGCCGATGCGGACATGAAATGCTTCTATCGTTCTCAATACTGATAATCAGGCAGTAGATTTGATGCCGATCAGTATACCTGATCCCACCAAAAATTTCATGATCAAGCTCTTCTTCTCCCATGATAGGAACACCCAAATCCTTTACAATGTGTTCCAAAATGTACGATTGGGATGATCAGCTATCAATTACTGCCCGTACCACTTTGCTACCTTTAGGACCCCAAACTTTCACTAATAATGTTTCAAGGCATGCTTTGGTGCTTACACAGTTGGACATCTCGTTCACCGTAGCTACATCACTCGAACCTGGAGTTGACGTTGAATTCTGTGGTCGTTGTGGACTCTTTTTTTCAGTTTCAGCATGATGTACACCTCTACACATGATGGCATAATGCCATCCCTCTTGCAGAAATCACAGCACACTTCTGTTTGAATTGCCTGCTTCTGTGTCCTGGAAGCAGACATTTAAAACATCTCTTGATTTTATCATTTTTCTGGTCCATGCCCATTTTCATTCCTTTTCGACAGTCTTGACTTGGATGACCATTGTCGCAAAAAATGCATTTAAATTTCTCACGCAGTGTTGGTGAGATGTCGGAATGCATAAATCCAGAGGTTGTAGCAATTTCACGCCTTGCATTGAAACTTCTTTTCTTCGTCTCTATCTTCCCTGGTGTAGGCTGAGCTAAGGAATCTGAATGCTTATTGTAGGCCATTTCTCTATCCTTAGTCTGATTGACCTCACGACGAAGAAATTTTGTCAAGTTTTCTAGGTCTTCCGATTCGCTGCTGCGCTGCCATGAGATGAGGACATCCTCCGGTAGACATGATTCAACTACCGGATACAATGGATACAATATATCGGCGCACTTGTCTGTCAGTAGTTACACCAAGCATACTTAAATGCCTAATTTGAGAGAGTTCAACTTTGTCACAAGATCTTTAAAGTTGACCTTTCTCTCTTGTGCACTTCGGATGACCAACCACAATAGATCTCGAACATAGACCTTGATTAGCATGTTATCTCGCCCAAACCTTTAAGATCTTTGATAACCGAAGCATAATTCTTTCCTGAGACAGGATAACTTAGAACTAGTTGCTGAGCTTCGGAATTTTCCAACATGCATCTACTAGATATTGGTACTTATCTTAGTCTGAGAGATCCTCATCGTTGTGAATGTCTTCAAACCTCGACCCGAAGGTGATCCATTTCCATACATCACCTTCAAACTCTGGAGTTTTCTCTTGGGAAGCAGAACTCTTCTCCGGGTTGTACTGTTGCTCATATTCGAAGAGGTTTCATCAGGCTGGGGCGACACACCTTTCTTCGGATTCAGTACCTTTTCTAACTCTTCTCTCATCCTTTTGATTATTCTGTCATGTCTCAGACGTCATCATATTCTTTGTCCTGTTCTGCTTCAGTCACTTCTCATCCAACATGGCCTCACTTACTTTCTCATCCCATTCATGAAGATCTCGACATAAATCTTCAAGTTGTAGTGGTGAGACCCTCAAGTCTGTCTTGTCCAGTTCTTCTACAGGCTTCTTCAGGGCTGTTTCAACACTGTTGATGAGCTTTGTGATTTGCCCACGAACAGGCCTTCTTTCCTTTCTTGAGGCGATTCATTACGAATTACAAAATATGCTCTTGCACCGTCCTGTCGCGGACGCCAAAAAATGTCGAGCTTTGAACAAAGAATTCAAATCACTGGACGGCGTAACCAGCATAGAATAAAGTAAAACTATTGCAACTCGATGATTGTTGGGAAGAATGAAAAATTTATTAGTAATTAATACAAAATTATAGGTAAAGAATTATTTCAAAAGAGAGAGATAGAGTTTTGGGTCTCAAGACGCAAGGCACGCGACAATGACAACAACTTGAGAACAAAGAGAGGGGCGAGGGGGGGGGGCGGAAGTTGCACGTCTTCTTCCACGGCTTTCTTACATTTTGAAGGCCTCCCTCTTAATATCTCCAAATAAAATGATAATTAAAGCACTCACAAAAAAGGCAGTGATCTGCAACAATAAGTATTACACAATATAGGGTTGTTGGTTTAAATTACCATATATATACATAAAACCTTTGAAAGACTATTGCTGTTGGCTAAAATAAATGTAATGGAATAGAAAAAGGACTTACTTGTAGGGGGAAGCCACCGACCAATGGCCTGCGGTACTTCAGCACTATCTTCCTGCTAAGATCTAACTGCCACTTTTTTTAAAATTTGGCGCCATCTACTGGTTCAAAGCATGCTGCGCCCCATATGAACGAACTCTGAGAGCCTTTTAATTAAAAATAAAATATGCTTAATATTATCATGGTTTTATCTATATATATATAAAATGAATGTATGTGTGTGCGTGGGTGGTGTGTCTATCCTTTACGCCTGACCAAACCACTCATTGGAACGCCATGAAACTTTGGGAAGTTATTTAGTATAGTACTGGGAAGGTTTTTGAAAAATAATTTCTTGAATATCCTTAGAGTTATTTGCAGATAGTGTAGATTTAACTCGTAAGCAGCGCCCCCATTGCGACGATGATAAAAAGTTTTTTATCTATAAGTTTTATTATCACTAAGTTTATTATCTTAAAGATTATTTATCAAAAGTAAGATTTTCTTCCTATTAATTGAGTACAAGTCAAAGTTAGTTTTCTAATTTATCTACAACATATATATTGGGAGAATAGATAAAATGATGATTTTGTAATGTAGAAAATTAGGAAAGACAAAATTCAGGATGACACGGCAATATATTTGAGACAAGAATAATGATACAATTCCAATGCAAAGATTCTATTCCTTTAACTTCCAATTACAGAGGGAACCAATTAATATTGATTTTATTCAACTTATCGAGTATTTTTCAAGGGACGGGAAAAATTGTTCACTAGATAAAACGATTTTGTAATGTATAAAATTAGGAAAGACAAAATTAAGGATGACACGGCAATTTATTTGAGACAAGAATAATGATACAATTCCAAGGCAAGATACTATTCCTTTAACTTCCAATTACCAAAGGAACCAATTAATATTGATTTTATTCAACTTATCGAGTATTTTTCAAGTGACCCGCGAAAAAATGTTCACTTTATCGAGAGATTCAAATTTACGAGTTTCAAATTATCAAAATATATCTTTTTTTAATAAGTTTATATAGAATTGGTTTAACAAATGTTCGTTAGACAAACCTTTACTCGGGTAAAACCAAGCCGGGTACATCCGCTAGTATTAAATATATTTTGTTCAATTTTTTTAACTATAAATATTTCATTTAAAAAATGTTTAAAACAATAGTTAGGAAAACGGCTAGGATTAAAGCTGGGAAGCAGAAAAATAGGTAAAAATTAACGCCATATATATATTAACAAGTTGAAGTAAACAAAATAAATTCGCTACATATTATAAAAATAAAAATACAACCTTTCTGATAGGCTTAGCAAAAATACGATGTTTCTTTTAAGGATTTCAAGTTGTTTTGTACTCACGTATTTTGTAGTTAAGAGGACATCCCTTTTGATATAAACTAATATATATTTATTTAAGGAACGACTTGTTCCAATATAAATATTGTTAAAACAAGCGAGCGATAAAACAAAAACAGAAAGTTCATGAAGGTAGAAGTGGAAGTGACGTCAGCCTCGATGATGATAAAGTCAAAGTCTGCGTAACAATTCCCTCCTTACTTTGTCTTTATTCCCACGATGCTGAGGTTCTCCAGGTGTTTCTTCATCTGGTCTCGGGATAGGTCCTTTGTGAAGATATCCTCCTCCAGGTCCTGAGATAGCTTGTACAGAAGGCAGATGTCTCTGGATTCATAACAGTCTCTCAAGAAGTGGTACTTTCTGTTGATATGTCTACAGCGACTGCTTTGTTTAGGGCTGGAGATCCAGTTGATCAATGACCTGACTGTCTGTATAGATCGCAGTTGGTTTTTCCATGAAATTCCATTCTTCCAGCACTCGTAACAGGTTTATTATCCACTTGATTTGACAGCAGCTTTCACAAGCAGCTATCATTTCCGCTTCCATTGTCGAGAGGGGCGACGAGTGGTTGTTTACTACTTTTCCAGTCTATAGTTGCTTCGCCTAGCTTCAATACATATCCGCCGTAGGAGTTTCCATCATGGGTGGTCGACCAGCTGGCATCAGTGTAGGACTTCAGGATTCCAGTCTTCCCTCTTTCAAATTTCACTCCTAGGTCAATTGTTCCTCGTAGGTATCTCATCAATCTTTTGATTGCTGTCCAGTGCATCTGTTTTGGTTGTCTGGAGTACTGTGAAAGTTTGCTAGTGATGTAAGCGATGTCGGGTCTGGTGTTAACAGCTAGAAACATTAGCATTCCAAGGGCTTCTTGGTAAGTGTGCTGATCACAATTGTCATCTTCAATATGATTGTCCAAATTGATTTCTTTGGAACCTGGTGTTGGAACTTCCTTACAATTTTCCATTCCATATTTCTGCAATATTTGTTGTACATAGTGGCTTTGCTGTAGCGAAATTCCCTCCTTGTCTTGTATGATCTTGATTCCCAAAAACATGCCTTTACATGTTACATCCTTTATTTCCAGGTGATGTCTCAATTTATTGATGAATCTGAGGTATCTTCAGAATCTGAGACAGTGATAAAGTCATCAACATATATCCCTACATAGAAGTATTTGTCTTCATTCTTCCATTTAAATAGGCAAAGATCAGATTTAAGTTTTTCCAATTCACAGTCATGAAGTACTTGACTGAATTTCTCATACCACGCTCTTCCAGATTGAGGTAGACAGTAAATACTTTTGTTGAGTTTGCAAACTTTGTTTCTATCTTGGACAAATCAGCAGGTTGTTGCATGAATATTGTATTTTCAATGTTTCCATTTAGATAGGCTGCTCTCACATCAAATAGTTTAATGACTGAATCTTTTGTTGCTGCTATTGACAAAATAGTCCTAAGGTGACATTTTTAATTACAGGGCTGAAACTTTTGTTGAAATCTCTTCCTGGGATTTGGTTGTATCCCATTGCAACAAGTCTAGCTTTGTAAGTTTTGTTTTCTTGGTCTTTAGATATTTTGAACACCCATTTACTTTTGACAACTTTGGTGTTTACAGGTCTAGGTACCAGTTCCCATACTTGATGCGAGTACATGTTCTGTATTTTCTCAAGCATTGCGTTCTCCCAATGTTTCTTGTCTTCGCATGCGATGGCTTCTTCATAGTCTTTCGGAATGGTTTCATTCGTAGTAGAGCCAGAACGTAGTCATCGAATCTTTCAGGTATTGTTCGAGTTCTTTGTGGTCTGTCTGATCCACTTGATTGTCTGTCTGTTGATCATGGTATCTGGTGTTGGCTCTTCAATATCAATATCTGATAGAACATGATTGTCCAGTTGTTCATCCTCCTTAATGAAGAAATATGTGTCAGTGTCCATATTATTATCACTTTGTTTTTCTTCCGAGATGACATTATTGTTCTCTCTGAAGTGAATGTCTGCGGTTTCAAGAATGACTCTCGCTGTGATATCAAATACTCGATTAAGCTCTTCTGCATCTTGAATAGCCCACAAATATTCCTCTCTTAGATTTAGCTTTAGTTTGTGTCTTTGATGATTCTCGAGTTTATAGAAAACTTCACAACCAAATCTCATGATGTGAGAGATGGATGGTTTTTACCTTTCCATTTTTCCATAGGGGTAGTGTCTGGGTCATTGGTTGTGGGAGTTAGATTGTACAGATATGCAGCTGTATTCACAGCTTCTGCCCAGAAGTGTAGGGGTAATTGGGAGTCTGCCAGAAGTGTTCGGCCTTTGTCTAATAGTGTTCTGTTAGCTCTTTCAACTCTCCCATTGCTTCTTGGGGGTGTAGTTAGTTCATGTTTAATTCCTTTGGATTCTATGAAGGTTTCAAGGTTTTTATTGATAAATTCTGTTCTGTTATCTGTTCTAAGTCGTTTTAGTTTTGAGTTTAGCTCGTTTTCTCTCTTTAAAATAAACTTCTTCAAAACTTCTGCTGCTGAGAGTTTATCTTTGAGAAATTCTACAAATATTCTCCTAGAAAATCCATCTACGATGGTCAAGAAATATTTACTTCCGCCCAAGGAGTTTATTCTCATTGGACCACAGAGATCGACATAAATGGCTTCAAAGGGGTAGCTTTCCTGATTGCTATCTGTGTGAACATAGGGTAGTTTTTCCCAAGGAGCAAGAATCACATTGATCAAGAGTACCATTTATAGAGCCCAAGCCTTTTAGAAGAATGTTCTTCAAAATCAGGTCTAATTTGTTGTCACTAGGATGTCCTAGCCTTCTGTGCCATGCAGTCCTAGAATTGTTCTTTGAAATCAAGCAATCTTCATTTGGAAGATTAGTTGCTTCAGATAAACGTGATAGGTTCAATGTGTACATGTTACCATCAAAGTTGCCTGTTCCTATTAGCTTGTCATCAGAAGAGTATATGTATGCTCCTTCAGAATTCAAAAGAACAGAGTTCCCTCTTCTTACCACGCTTGGAATGGACATTAGATTTCCTTTCAGGTGTGGTACATGGAGGACATGATGCAGGGTTACAGCGTTGTTAAGTTTGTCCTTACCTTGTACAGTAGCTTGGATTGATCCTGATGAGGCAGATTCGATGTGTCTCCCTTCTTCCGCCACTTGTATGCTTCTTCTCTGTCTTGTGCTCGATCCATTCACCATGGGAAGTCATGTGGCTTGTGCACGCAGAATCAATTATCCTGAGTCGTCGGGCGTTCCTCCCTTGTGCTTGCATATAGTGCGTATTCTGAAGTGGAGTCTCTTCGTTGGGATGTCCTCTGTTCGTTCTTGGATTGCTGATCTGGCCGTGTCTTTTTTTTTTTTGGGTCCTTTATGGTAGTTCCTTGTACTGGCCATGTTATTTTTGTTTGTTGTATTCTTTTGATTTCCTTTGTTGTTAGGGTTGAACCAACAGTCTTTCTTGAAATGTCCTTTTCTTTTGCAAATGAAGCATGACTTTTCTTTGAATTGGTTGCCTGATGATCTGAAAGCATTTTCATGATTTTTGCTTCTGTCCTGTCTTTTCTTCTCGAAATCCAGTAGAGTTTGTCTCAAGTCTGGTAAGGAGATTTCTCTGTTTATTGACAGTGCTGCTGTGATTGTGTCAAAGTTAGGTGTGAGTCCTTCAACAATGTATCGTACAAGTTCTCTTTCTGTTACTGTCTTTCCTCTCTGGGTGATCTCTTGTGCCAGTTTCTGTGCTCGTACAATATACATGTTAACATTTTCATTTGGGTTCAATTTTAGTCTTGCTAGATCCAACATTAGGTCTATCCTTTTATTTTCTAGATATCCTTCAAACCTTTTCTTTATGTTGTACCAAATTCTTTGGGCTCTTTTATCGCCTCGAAAGATGATTGTTAAGTCATCCGAAAGTGACAATATTATTAGGCTGTATGCTTCCGGATTATTTTTCTTCCAAATATCATATTCTAGTTTATTTTTTGTAAAGTCTGGCTCGTCATTAACAATTACGTCCTCGAAGAGATCTTTTGAATCTAGAATTGCTTCCATTTTCATGGAACACGTTGTATAGTTGCTTTCTGTTAACTGTTCGATTTTTGCTAAGTTATGTGTATCCATTTTCATTATTTTTTGTTTTTCTTTCTAAATTGGCGGTTAGTCCAATTCGCGCGCCCAAACCACGCTCTGCTACCAAATTGATAGGCTTAGCAAAAATACGATGTTTCTTTTTAAGGATTTCAAGTTGTTTTGTACTCACATATTTTGTAGTTAAGAGGACATCCCTTTTGATATAAACTAATATATATTTATTTAAGGAACGACTTGTTCCAATACAAATATTGTTAAAACAAGCGAGCGATAAATCAAAAACAGAAAGGTCATGAAGGTAGAAGTGGAAGTGACGTCAACCTCGATGATGATAAAGTCAAAGTCTGCGTAACACTTTCGCATTGAGTTTCTTTTATTTTGATAGGCGCATATCAAAATAAAAGAAACTCAATGCGAAAGTTTGTATTTTTATTTTTATAATTATATTAAAAAGTGGGTAACTTTTTTGAGAAAATTTCAAATGCCTTATTTCTAATGCTTGATTAAAACGATATAAAAATACTTTAAAAATCAATTTTAATTTTTAAAAAAGTAGTTCTGTAAAAATGTTAAAATAGGTATTTTTATACTTTTTAACATATAAAAGAATAAAATTATAAACATAATAGCCCCGCTTTGGGCGTCATTGTTAAAATAGGTGTGATTTTATACTTTTAATAACTATTTCCTGATCTCTACATGTCCAAATGTTAGGGCGCCAGTGGCTGCGGAAAAGCAGACCACAAATTTATTCATCTATGGCACATGTAGAGACCTAAAGCTGTGCCGGCTAGCAATAATGTTAAAAGGGAAATTAACCAATCAATTTTTTGGTCAGACAAATTTTTATTTAGACTAATAAAATCTTTCAATGTACATCACGCAGATATATATAAGATTTAAAAATATATATTTAAAAAAACTGTAAATAAGGTTAAAAGGGAGGAGTTTTAATACTATATATATACTTTTTACAAAAGGCCTATCATGCCAAGTCCCAGATTATCCCCAACCTACCTCGCATGGCCACCCAAGTCCACGATTCGAAAGGGGCAGGTAAGGCCGCAGCCAGCGGCCTCACCCCTCCGCAACTCCAAGTCTTTTGCTTCTCAAGAAAAAAAATCAAATTCTTGTTAAAAAAAAAAAAATGTCAATCTTCCAATGTCAATATAAAAAAAAATGTCAATATCCAAGGATGTAAATATCCCGCTTCCTTTTCCCCAGTTTTGCTGTACTCACTCCCCAAGGCTATCATCACTCTTCTCTCTATGAAAAATAAAAATAAAAAAGGCATCTTAAAAAAAATGATAAAAATAAATTAAAGAATTAAGAATTATTAAAGAAATATTCACAATAAAATAAAAATACAAAAATATTGAATAAAAAATAATTTTAAAAATATATTTAATATTGTTGGATCTGGGCATCTTGGGGTCAGCTTGGGAAAGGTTCAGGGTTCATGGTGGAGTCAGGTCAAGCACCATAGGTCGATAGCTTGACTACAGGGAAGGGGCGTCTGAGTCCATCTTGGACTGGCTTGTGGTCAAGTCAGCCACCATCGGACATGTGGCTCGACCACCAGGAAGGGGTGTCTGAGTCCATCTCAGACTAGCTTGGTGTTGGTGGGGCCAGGTCATCCACCACAGGTCAAGTGGCTTGACTACAGGAAGGGGACCTCAGTCTCTGGCTCAGTGCTGCCAAGGCTAAAGGTGGCTTCAGGCTCCATCTCGACACCTCGCAATCACCAGAGGTTTGTGGCTTATATGGACATAGGTGGGATATGGTTAGGTTAGGTGGGGTTCTGGGTTACTTTGGCATATTAAGGTCACGAGGTGTCCCAACAATCCTCCCTGCCAAAAAATTAATTTTACAAAATAAAAAGGAAAATTAATTTCCAACACCGAGTGACCAGGTGAGGAAACTTAATAAAATAAAAAAAAGTTTACATTACAAGAAAATAATTCCTCCAAAATGGTATATATATACTCAAATATTAATTAATCACTCAAATCCACCCTGGGTGCTAGGGTGAAGTGATGAATGTACATTGAAAAAAAAAAGAACTCAAAAAAAATTCTAAAATCATAAATCTTCAAATTATAAAAAAATATTATGGTATACTCGTATTCATGCATGCAAATGCAATTCATTTTCTTTTTCAAATAATAACAATTATCCAATATATATGCATTTTTCATAATGTAACAGCCAAAAAAAAATCCGAAAATACATAAAGGTATTAGGGGGAAAAGACAAATTTCAAATTTAATGCGCTTCTTTCTACTAATATTCAGTAGGGTAATTCAAATCAGTAATTTAAAACACTATGATCCCATAAACAACTCATTCTGGTAAAACTAATTGAATATTTGATTAAAATTGAACTGAAACCTTTTACGTGGTTAGACTAGTTGTCTACCTAAATTATTCGGTACATTGACCTCGCATGGCCACACATAACTGAAAACATCCTTTGTTAAAAAAAAATCCTGCTTCACAAAAATATTAAACCAAAATTTAACCTTAGAGTATATGTACCTCCTTTTTTTTTTTTAAATGACCTCAAAACACACAAAAATTACCCTACTTTTTTTATATATAATAAACTTTAAAAAAAAATTTCTTTCGAACCGGTAATCAAGGTTCAAGACCAAATCTATAATCACAAACTGCCACTCAGGTACTTGTTAGTTTACATGGGATTATGCCATTTGTCCTCTAGCTGCCCAAAGCTAGAGCTTCTCACACCTTCGGGACTTTCAGGTGGAGGACAAAGACCTTCTCATGGTCTCAACACAACTGCTGCTCCCAGAGCAGTCAGAAGAAAAATTCATGGGACTCTCTCCCTTGACATCCAGTGTGTGCTCCCAGAGCACATGAAAAATGACATTTCCCACAACCATGCGAGTGCTCTCCTACAAGAAGAGAAACTTAGCTGGAGAGCCTATATCTCATCCAGGGTCAAAAATCCAGTTTAAAAAAAAAGATAGATAAGTCTGAACCTAACATATATAAACAAAAAAAAATGAAATCAAATTTATATCCCCACATGAAGTGAAGAAACTCTGCCTAAGCAGACATATCAGATTGTCAGTGAGTTTACAGATCCCTGATGGTAGATCAAACTATTAAGGTCCTAACACATTTTATATAAAGTTACAAGATCCTATCCTACCAATATCTTAATTTGTCCAGGTCTAACATACTGCTGGCTTGAAGTTTGATATCTCATTCACTATCCTTCATTCATACAAAAAAAAAATAAAAACATTTGCGGATGCATTCAAACTAAACTTGAAATCAAAAGCACTGCCTGAACATTAAACAAACAAAACAACTATTCAAAAACTAAATTCAGGGAGATAAACACAAGTGCTCTATACCAAAGAAAATCTAGTTATGGTCCACCTCCATAAACTCACAAAAGAAAATAAACTTGTAATAATTACCACCAATTTAGTCATTCGGTACCCAAAATAGTACTCTAACATAAAAAAAAAAGTGTGCAAGGTTCACAAAAAAAAATAGAAATCCTATCTTCAAATAATCATCTAATCCTATCTATTTAACCTAAAAATATATTATCATTTACTGTAAAAGCTATCTGGAGGGCCTGTATCCCGTCCGTCCTGTGTTTACAATAAGTGACAAAGAAAAAAAAAAAGGAAATCCTCAAATTAGACCATATTATAAATCCTAGAATCCTATTAAAAAAAACTACTACACTGACTATTCAACTACTACAACATTGCTTCATAAAGATTGCTCACAGTGATGAATACCAAGAGAGCCTAAATCTCGTCTTTTAGGTGCTTCACTGTCCGAGACACAAAATCTTAACTCCTAGTTGATGAAATGGATATCTCTTTAATCATAAGAATAGGTCTTAAATCTATACTAAAATAAAAGTTTATAAAACTACTAAAAACAAAGACTGAGTTTGAAAAAAAAAAGGATGCACAAATGCTCTTACATTTTGATAAATTTATACACAAAAAAAAAAGTTCAAAAATCTAGAAATTACCCTAAAAAATGAAATATAAACTTTTGCTCTAAATTTAACTTGTTCATACCATGTAAATATTTCCTTTATACTATGAAAAGCTTAATCATGTAGGTCAGCATGTACCCCTAGGGCAGACCATTGGAATGCTAACACTTCTATAAGTGAAAATCATTATTAATCAAAAAGAATGTCAAGAAATGTATTTTTTCATACACTCATATGCAATATTCCTGAAATACCTTATTAAGATAATAATAATTATAGCTTTTGTTATTTCAAACACTTAAAAAGAAAACATGCCTTTTTATTCAATAAATTGCCTTAGAAAATTGTTTCAACCAATAAAGATGAAAAAAAAAGACATTTGGCCTAAAAATAAATAAGCTTCTAATTGGTTTAAACTATCAACTGGTTTATAAATAAAGTTAAACTTAATGAAATGTATTTCATGAATATTAAATCTGGGTATATGTAACCATATAATAGGAAAACCTCCCTGCCAATTTCTTACATAATGATAAGTTATTTGAAATTGACATCTGTTATATGTTTATTATGACACTGTGTCATAGTTTCCATATTAAAGTAAATTAAAAATTATTAACATCATATTTTCTTCTAAGTAAATATTTTTGAAACATCTATATTTCTAATATTATGTTACAAACAGAAAAAAATTGAGTAAATTATTGTTGTTGTTTTTTTTAATAAATGTATGAAACAGGTTTATTATTAGTGAATCTCCAATAATATTTGACTGGTGACTCCAGATGTTGTTTTTCTGCACTGAGTCCTAAATTTAAACTAAGCTGCCAATCATGGCTCGAATTTCGTCTAGGCCTAGTGTGGTTCTTTGTCTAATTGTACATTACATTCTTCAAAATTATAAAACACAGCATTAAATATACCAATCGATGAAGCTATAATATTGTAAATTAAAAATAACGGTTGTTATATATTTACCTAACTCCCATATATAATAATACCATAAATAGTATAAAGTATTAAATATAAATGTTTATTAAAACACACAAAAATTTTGACTTAAACTCAACAAAACAGGAATTTATTTCATATTTTGTGATTGAACATTTGCAAGATGTCCAAAATTTTGGAAACAACATATGGTGTGAATCACTTTAAGAGTTGAATACAGTATACTGGGTTTTCAATTTGTATCAGAAAAATGGAAAAATTAAATATAAAATGTTATCGAATCTTTGACAAGCTGATTGTTACTTTCTATAACAAGTTATCGATAAACGCAACAAAGTTAAAAGCTATTTAAAGAAGCAAAAGCAAGCAAAAACCTTTTAAAAACGCGACTAAAATGACCAACTACGACTGGGAGGAATTCTCCATGTCCTTTCTAATCGCCCTATTGATAATAACTATCATATTTGGATTATGTTTCATATATAAGATTATAACTTCTCACACCTGGAAGGATGAAATGAAGTGTGAACAATGTTCCCCGGACCTGACCAGGTCTAAAGGCTCCTGGACCTATCCTAACCTTTGAAATCCCCTCTGAAACAAATATCGTGAGAACAAAACAATAGTTTTGAAAGCAGAATTAGATTTGTTTACTTACTACAGAGTGGATATTGGATGATTATTATCACTTTATATAATTAAAAAACACAAACTTGCTTGTAAAAATGCAAGTGTTTTTTTTTTTTAATATAAATAATTACCTAAAATAATTGCTCTGTGTACATTCAAAAATATTTTATTAGTCTCTTTTCCCTGGGTATTGATTCTTAATCTCAGAGGCCGCGTTCTACTTGACCCTAATGGCGTTTCACTATGTATATAATTTAGAATATAATAGAAGGAGAAAATTATATACATAATTCGAGCCCCGCGGCGGGCGACATTGTTAAAATAGATGTTTTCATACTTTTAATAACTATTTCCTGATCTCTACATGTCCAAATGTTAGGGCGCCAGTGGCTGCGGAAAAGCAGACCACAAATTTATTCATCTATGGCACATGTAGAGACCTAAAGCTGTGCCGGCTAGCAATAATGTTAAAAGGGAAATTAACCAATCAATTTTTTTGGTTAGACAAATTTTTATTTAGACTAATAAAATCTTTCAATGTACATCACGCAGATATATATAAGATTTAAAAATATATATTTAAAAAAACTGTAAATAAGGTTGAAAGGGAGGAGTTTTAATACTATATATATACTTTTTACAAAAGGCCTATCATGCCAAGTCCCAGACTATCCCCAACCTACCTCGCATGGCCACCCAAGTCCACGATTCGAAAGGGGCAGGTAAGGCCGCAGCCAGCGGCCTCACCCCTCCGCAACTCCAAGTCTTTTGCTTCTCAAGAAAAAAAATCAAATTCTTGTTAAAAAAAAAAAATGTCAATATCCAAGGATGTAAATATCCCGCTTCCTTTTCCCCAGTGTTGCTGAACTCACCCCCCAAGGCTATCATCACTCTTCTCTCTATGAAAATAAAAATTAAAAAGGCATCATAAAAAAAAATGATAAAAATAAATTAAAGAATTAAGAATTATTAAAGAAATATTCACAATAAATAAAATAAAAATACGAAAATATTGAATAAAAAATAATTTTAAAAATATATTTAATATTGTAGGATCTGGGCATCTTGGGGTCAGCTTGGGAAAGGTTCAGGGTTCATGGTGGAGTCAGGTCAAGCACCATAGGTCGGTAGCTTGACTACAGGGAAGGGGCGTCTGAGTCCATCTTGGACTGGCTTGTGGTCAAGTCAGCCACCTTCGGACATGTGGCTCGACCACCAGGAAGGGGTGTCTGAGTCCATCTCAGACTAGCTTGGTTTTGGTGGGGCCAGGTCATCCACCACAGGTCAGGTGGCTTGACTACAGGAAGGGGACCTCAGTCTCTGGCTCAGTGCTACCAAGGCTAAAGGTGGCTTCAGGCTCCATCTCGACACCTTGCAATCACCAGAGGTTTTGTGGCTTATATGGACATAGGTGGGATATGGTTAGGTTAGGTGGGGTTCTGGGTTACTTTGGCATATTTTAAGGTCACGAGATGTCCAAACAAAAAGAAGAAAATATTTATATAGTAAAATCGTTAAAATATTTTTAAATCGAAAATACCCTTTAAAATTAAAAATGTTATTATTAAAGTGTAAAATGTTGACTTAAAATTGCAAGACCTATATCAGATAAAATATTCCTTCATATTCATTCAGAACGAAATATGACAATTTTCATTTTTATTTTTAAATGTATTTTTTAAAATATCATTAATAAGATTATTTATAAAATAATATAAATTTTCGTTGAGTGTTTATCAAAATCTGTGAAAAAACGAAAAATGTCTTGGATTTTATTGTAATTGTTTATTACTACTTCTTTGAAATTTCTATAATTTTTGCTCTAAGTGTGTTTATTTAAAAGTAATGACAATTTTTTTAAATCAATAACCTAACACTATTACAGGTACGTTGTATTTGTGATTCTCAATTTTAAGATATTAAAAGCATGGCATAATTTGTTGAAATATTTACCGAGCACAAAACAAGTTTAACCCTTAACAAAGCAAATCAAAAATTATTTCTCTAAAAGTAAAAAAATGAGAAAAATATATTAAAATTTGAATATATTTTATTTCTGACACTTTGTTTAATATTTTTCAGGATCAATAAGCAATTATTATAAATATTTAATGCATTTTATATAACTTTAAATCGTTTTGAAAATAATTTTAAATGTATACTACTTTGATTTCACACACAATGTGTTATATATTTGCATTATTCCTACTATATCAACTAGATATATATCTAATTCCTCAATTCCTCAATTAAAAAGACACATATTTAAGGATTGCTCCATTTTCAAAAGATATCTAATTCTATTTTAAAACTTTTTTAAGGATCACATAGGCAATTAGAGAATTAATTAACAATGAATAAATACTCTTTTCAAACCTTTATTAATTCCTAATTAAATGATAAATTAAAAAGTGAAGGAGAAAATATTCATTTTTGTATTATCATAACATTAGAAAACAAGTCATCAATCCGCTCTGTTCTTTGACTGTAACACTAAATGGACTTTAAAAGAAAGCCAATTTAATATGATGATATATTATTTGCACATATATATAAATGGAATATGACAAGATTTTTAAACTTGGGATAAAAATAAGTTTTTTTTTTAAATTATATAACTGAGCTAAAACTAAAAAATATGCAGTATAAGAAATTAAACTATTTTTTAAAATCTATTTTCTACTCCTCTTACACTGCAATAGTAAATTTGGACCTGGCTCATCAGTGGTGAACCCTCCAAGTGTTTCACCAGTGTAATCTACCATACTGCTGTAATATTGCACTACACTGCTTTGATTTTATACC
The DNA here is from genome assembly GCA_030710605.1 of Cordylochernes scorpioides. Lineage (NCBI taxonomy): Eukaryota > Metazoa > Arthropoda > Arachnida > Pseudoscorpiones > Chernetidae > Cordylochernes > Cordylochernes scorpioides. Next base: position 88,511,689 of record CP092877.1, on the reverse strand, counting down.
GATAAGGGCAGTAAAAAATTATTTTATTTTTAAAAGAAGCTTACACATAAAAATAGTGCAACTACCAGATGGCACGCTAATACATCATGTTGAAGAATGCAGTGATAAATTGATCAATTATGTGAAAATTGAGGACAATGCTTGTGCTTGTTAAATAGCCCTATTTTTGTGTTGATTCTTTTATCAACACAAAAATAGGGCTTTTTGACAAGCACAGCATTGTCCTCAACTTTCACATAATTGATTAATTTATAACTGTATTCTTCAATATGATGTATTAGCGGGCCATCTGTAAGTGTAATAAAAAGGTTGCCATGATTAACCTTTGGTGCTAATTTCTAATATTGCTGTAATGTGCAATTGCTTGATTCAAGTTGAAGGAGTGACCAGTCATATAGGTGTGTTGGAATATCAATGAATGGCTATCTTAGTTTCTGACATATTCTAATGTTCAGTCAGACCTGTGAATCTTCTTGCCTCCCTTACATAGGTTTCACCGCATTTCGAACCCTAGGTGGAGTAAATTCATAGTTTGGGGGTCGGTGGAAGGACAGTCAAAACCATTGGTTTTCAACCGCAACGACCCGGGTTCGATTCCCGCATTGGGCACTTTTTTCTGATTAAAAAGAAATGCTCCAATGGCCCCTGATTCTTGCAAAAGCCCAACCCCACCAGCGAGTGCAAGTAACCAAAATGGGGATCTGGCACATTTGTAAGTGAAAAGTCGAACTGCTTTGTGTAGCACATGTGTAGACATGTGGTGCACTTACAGTAAAAGCAGTCGCCAACTTCTACCCACCATAATTATCATAGCCTGTACCACATGTACTAGGGATAAGCAAAAAATATATATATATTCATAATTTTTTAAAATCTCATTGAAATATTATACAAGGTCAAGTCAAGTGAATTCATGGATTGAAATTATAATCTTGTTAGGGTTGGAATACAAGTCCTGTCTTGAGGCTCCCATACATTCCAAGAGGTGGTCTGGTAGGACCTCTTTGGTCCTGTAGATGGTGCATTATGGGAAAATCTTGACACCATCCCAAAAAAGGAGTGGTCTTGTTTCGCTGTCAGTTTTGAGCCTAGAAATGCAGGTTGCTGCTTGTCTGTTCATCTCAATTTCCGGAATATATCCGGGTTTAGGTGCCAATGATGGAAAGTTAACTCCTGTATTTTTTTTCTTGTAGGCATTTTAAGGAGTTGAAATCAAAGTCTAAGTTAAGCATTGCTGCTTGTTTCTCACCAATTCTAAGTGAGATGTGATCCACTGGAAGGTGATTTGTATTTCTCTGTGAAATTTTGTCTAAATTCAGAGCAATTTGTTTTAAAGGGCATTATAGAGCTGGTGTGACAATACTTTATGGCTCGTAGAGTTGACAAAGTGGGAAGAAGACAAGTCTATACGGATCCTCCTTTTCTATATATTATAGACTAAGTTGATAGCTATCAGTTCAGCTTTAAACCCAAAGCTTCCAAATTTGTTAGTGGCCTTGAGTTCCTGGCTTTGGTTTCTGTTCTGTACGAGCAAACCACTCCCATCAGTGTACATTTTTATATAGTTTTGTTCTATATTGATTTACTCTTTCAAGTGCTAGGAACTTGGGTGTATGTAGATTTTTTTTTTTTTTTTGTAAGGACCATTTCCTAGCTCAATATTAAAGATTTCTTTGCATTTGTGATTTGGTAGTAGGGCAGGTGGTTTGTAGTTTTGTTTAGAAAATTTATTGGGATTTTGTTTTCCAGAATTGTAAATTCCTTCAAAAAGCATTACTCCTCCGAAACAACTGATTGTTTACATTGGTGATTTGCACGTGGTTAAGTAAAGTAATCAATCCATTAAAATATCAACATAGCGCTCTTTATTGCCGAACAATCTTATTACCTTGTGTTTCTAATCTATATTCCAAATTGTACCTCATTGATTTCAACTACAATGAATTCATTTCCAGCCAAAATTCATTTTCTATTAAAGGGTAAAATTCCAATAACACCAATCAGCGTACAAAAAGATAAAAACGTACATTGAAGGTGCACATATTTTCCAAACGATCTAATATATATATTTTTATTTTTCATAACCCCACACTGATTTCAGATTCAGTAGAGCCTCTATGAGAGGAAACCTCTACAAAGGACAGTTTCTAAATGGCAAAATTGCCATTTTTACTAATTAGCAACTTACTTGTAACAGAAAACCTATCTCAATCCTATATTAAACAAACATGGACTATGAAATTGGTGTTCTTTACAGAGAGGTTCTACTGTATTAAATAACTGTATCTTTAGTTTTTATAATCTTCATACATTTATTATTTTATTATTCATACAGTTGATAGCCTATTTACTTTAAGATTTGATTATTTTTGGAACTTATTTTTTTACAACTGTAATGATAATAAATCAATGATTCATTTGCAGACTCTATAATTGTTATATATTGGTCCTTCTTTGATTATAAAATTATTTTGTCACAAAATATTAACTTGACAATAACTGCAGGAAACTTAAAAATACACCAATCAATACATACAGAAGAAAAACCTTATTCCTGTTCTCACTGTGACTATAAAACAAGCAGAACTTTTGATATAAAAATACACCAATATAAACATACAGGAGAAAAACCATACATCTGCCTTTATTGTAGCTATAGTACAGTGACTGCAAATAAATTAAAAATACACCAATTAACACATACAGGAGAAAAACTATTCCTGCCCACACTGTGACTACAGTACAACAACTGCAAGCAAATTAAAAAGACGTCAATTCATACATACAGGCGAAAAACCATACACATGTTCTTACTGTGATTATAAAACAATTAGACCTACTAATCTAAAACAACATTTAAACACTCATATAGTAGAAAGACCTCACTCTTGCCCTCAATGTGACTATAGGACTACAAGTCCAAGTCATTTAAAAGGACATCAAATTAAACATAGCAAAAAAACCTAACTCAGCCCTCAATTTGACTTTTGGACAAACACCCATTACAGTGAAACTCCATTTAGACGATACCTCTCTACAAAGGACAGTTTTCAATTGCAAAAATACCATTTTTACAATTTAGCAACTCTCCGGTAAGAGGACACCTCTCCATAAAGGACACTTTGGCTCTGCAATTAGGGTTCTCTACAGGGTGGTTCTACTGTATTTCATAATAGAACCTAAAAATTTTCATACATGAGAAAACCCAGCAATGGGAAGGCTTCTTCTTTCCTATCTCCAATCAATCACACTAAGGTATCAAGCCATCAAGGATGGTGTGTACCGGGGAAGAGTAGAGCTCATCAATGGATGAGTCAATACAGTCAATAATATGTCTTAGGGTTGCAGGCTGACCATTCCACTTAGTACATAGTGGGAAAACCCTGCAACCATTCTGGAAAGTCATTGTCTATAGATGACCAGACTTATGTCTGGAAATCAAAGACCATAATGTGATAAAGATGTTTTTAAAATCATTTTTTATCGTTGAATGTATATTTAATAAAACTTTGCCTAGGATTTGTCTTAATTTTTAAATTAGACATACAGGTACATGTATGTTAATGATAAGAAGAACCTATCATCTAATGATTTCTATTGTTAGTCAGTATTAATGTAAGGAAATTGGTCAATTATGGGAATTAAAACAAAGTGACCACTATTAAGAGGAAGCCTTTTACTGTGTGTATGGCAGTCCTTTAATTATACGGTCTAAAAATTTTGGAAAGTAAAAAAAATAGCCAAACTGTGGCTATAGTGAACCAAAATCTCTGTCCCATTGGGGTTCACTATAGAGGGGTTTCACTGTATATAGTGGGGAGTATACTCTTCAATTTTGTATCCAGGAAAGGTTTTTGTTCCTATATTAAGATAATTGTATGCAGGTGACCAGATTTTTTTAAAAAGTCTAATAGCGTGGATTATTTTTCCTTTAATGTAGAGTTTTCTCATTTAGTGTTTCAATTTGATATTTCATATGAATCCTGATTTTTTTTTGTTTTCTGAGATTCTTTATTGCATCATGGTGTCTTCCTTTGTGAATAAGTTGGCCTTTTGATTTTCCCAGGTGAACTTAGTGAAACCATCAGTGATGACTAACAAATAGTTGTAGTCCTTCCTAATAGATGCCAAAGGTCCAAGATGATCAATATGATATGTGTCAAGGGGAGTGTCACCTTTGGAGATTGGGTGCAGCATTCCCTCTTGCTTTCCATGTTTCCTATTTGATAAAATGCATGGTATACAGTTCTGGATGTACTTTTTGATCTTGCTTTTCAAATCTGTTATATGGTAGTTTTTTTTAAGCATTTCAAAATTTTTCTGGACGCCAAAATGTCCTTCTTCATGGGCTAACTTTATAATTTCCATTTCCATTCCTTTGGGTATGACCAGTGTTCTATCCCCTTCAACTTCCTTCCAAAGTAAATTGTTTTCTTCAAAATAACCATCATATACTTTGTTTTTCCTTCACAATTACTAAGAGAGCTTTGATCAAAGGATCTCTGCCTTAAGCATTTCTTATTTTTTCAACAAGTCTGTCAGTTTGAATCATCATTGAAACTGGATTTCTGCTCAGTGCATCTACATGTTATTCCACTTCCAGGCCTATGTTCAATGGTATAGTCGTATTCTTCAAATAATAAGGCCCATCTGGCTACTCTTGTAGTCAAGTCCTTTTTCTTCAAGATCATGGTGAAAGCTGAACAATCTGTTAAAATTTTGAATTGATTCCTAAAAGATATATTCTGAACTTATTTACTGCTTCTACCACTGCTAAAACTTCAAGTTCATAGCTACTATATTTTTGTTGGGCTTCATTAGTTTTCTTGCTCATGTAGTGGACTGGATGCATTTTTTATCAACATCTTCTTAGAGGAGAATTGCTCCAAATCCAAACTTGCTAGCATCTGTGTGTAATTCAGTTCTTGCTCCTACTTGATAGATTTTCAATACAGGTTTACTTGTTAGGATCTGTTTGAGGTTTTGAAAGGCTTGCTTCTGATCTGGTCCCATCATGAAATTAGCATTAGTCTTTAGCATGTCAGAGAGTGGTTTTGCTATTATGGAATAGTTTTTTATAAACTTCCTGAGTGTAACCTGTAAGACCAAGAAAGCTTTGGAGCTGCTTTATTGTCTTTAACTCAGGGAATCTTTTGACGGCTGTGACCTTATCATCAGAGGGTCTGATAACTCCATCTTTGATTTCATATCCTAAATGAGTAATTTCACTTTTTAAAATCTGGCACTTTTCCCAGTTAATTTGAAGTCCGTATTCTTCAGCACGCTTTAGGGAAGGTTTCAGACGTTTGAGAGCTTCTTCTGCATCATTAGCTGGAATTACAATATCATCTAAATAAGTCAACACAATACTTTTTGAATTTCTACAGCAAATATTGAGTTGATGAATCTCTAAAATTTTGCTGGTGCATTGCAAAGTCCAAAGGAAGTTTTCAAAAATTCATATTGCCCATTAGGCACTACAAATGATGTTAGCTTACGACTATCTTCTGCTACTTGGAATATGAAAAAATCCATTTTTTAGATCTATAGTACTAAAAAGTCTTGCTGCTTGCAGTTTATCTATCTGGTCTTCAATAAGTGGCAGTGGGTATCTATCCTTTACAGTTTCCTTGTTTAGTTTTCTATAATCAACACAAATTCGGGTCTTTCCATTTTTCTTTTTTACAAGTACAATCGGACTTGCATATTCAGAGTTGCCTTTTTGAATTATTCCTTGTTTTAGCCATTCATCAATTTGTGCATCAACTTCCTGAGCTTCCTTTTGAGATAGTCTTCTAGGGTGTTGGTACAGTGGGACTTCAGTTTTCAAAATTATTATTGTTTCAATGGAGGTTGTCTTTATTTCTTTTGGGTTATAATTCTTTTGAATAGATAAAATATCTTTAGCCAATTGTGGGTCAGTAATATGTGCTAGATCAAGTGGACAGCTCTCAGTATGGAAAACATCTCCAATTTGTCCTATCCAATCATCTTGAATTGGCTTTATCTGTATGTTGTCACCAACAACTGAAAAATGCACTTCTTTGAGCATTTCATCTCCTATGATGACCTCAACTTTCATGGAATCTTCTGGCACAATATAGAATATGGTCACAAATAGAACATCATCGATTTTAACTTCAGCTTTGAACTTTTCTAGCAGCTTAACACGTTTATTGCCAATGCCAGATATGAATCTATCATCAGCATCAAAACTTGGTGATCCTATGGCAAGGTACCGGTCAATTCGAATTAAATTCAATTGACTTCCTGTATCTATGAGTGCTTGGAGTTCGTGGTCATTAATTTTTATGTCCTTGAACATCCGTCCTTTCTGTGTCGTTTCAGCCAAATAATTTTGTTTTCATCATGTGGCTTTGTTTGCACTTGTTTTACCAGGGTGTTGACATTACTTCTAGTTGGACATTGATTTGTTATGTGGCCAAAAGAATTACAACTGAAGCACTTTTTCCCCAAATCTTTAAATCTACACTCACGTGAAAGATGACCTCTTTTACCACAGTTGAAGCACTTTGATTCCTTATCATCAATTGGCTTTGGGATCACTTTGCTTGTGGTGCTATTAGTCTTAGATTTAGATTTAATCATTTCATAATTTTTAAATTTAATTTTAAAGTCTGAATAGGATGTAGAGCCATATAATATGGACTTATTGAATTCTTGGTCAGGAATTCCATCAATCACATATTGAATTATTACTGCTTCCTCAAGATTGCCTTGACTTCCAAGTTCTCTCATATTTAAGAAATATTCATAGTAGCTTTCAAATTGTTGCTTTTTTCTTTTAGTTAAAAGAATAGGAATATTCCTACTGTCAATAAGGTTGTCAAATTCATTGGTGATTGCCTCTTTAAGGTCTGGCCAAGTTGAGAAGGTTGGTTGTGACCTCAACCATAATTTGGCTACTCCAGTCAGCAACTTTTTTGCAACCACTAAGGTGTGAAGATCTGTCCAACCAAATAAGATGGCATTATCATCAATTTCTTGCAGCCATTTTTTAATTGGTACCGTTGAACCATCAAATTCTGGAATGCCTTCAATGACTTCTTTAAAGAACATAGCATTTCCACTTTGATGTGACTTATTCACTTGTTCTTTCAAAATATCAATTGCTTGTTTCAAATTGTCTTCAATATCATCTAAATCAGCCTTTACCTTCGCCATTTTAAAAGCTAAAATGTCTTCTTTGGTGATAAAAATAACTTCAATCAAAAGATTGCGATGTAAACAAATCGCTGTGGGCTTTAAATTTATAATGAAAATAATACTTATAATCAATTAAAATAAACGTTTAAAATATACTTCTGGTTAATATCCTTAAAAATTACACTTACATTTTTTTTAAAATATTATATTACTTCAACTGAATATCTTTCTTCTTTTTTCTTTTTCTTCTTTCTTTTGTTTTAGCGTCGTCGTTCTTTTAGTCTTAGTGTCATTTGTTTTTATCGTTGTTTGTAAAATAAAACAAAATCCAAATAATTGACTCTCGATCCCGGACGAGCCCCCAAAAATTTTGTAGGAAACGGAGTAGATATAAAGGGATTTATTTTAAAGTTTACAATTTAAAAACAAAGTTAAAAAAGAAAGAGAAAGTAAAAAGTCTTATTCTTCGGTTGTCATTGTAAGCGCGTCTTCTGCTCTTCTTGATTCCGTGTTGCCAGCTTCTTCCTAATCAAATCCTACAAAATATTAAACAGTGGTTAACTTTCTTGAGAAAATTTCTAATGCTTGATTAAAACAGATATAAAAAGCTTTAAAAATCAATTTCAATTTTTAAAAAAAGTAGTTCTGTAAAAAGAATAAAATATTTATATAGTAAAATCGTTAAAATATTTTTAAATCGAAAAATACCGTTTAAAAATAAATGTTATTATTAAAGTGTTAAATGTTGCCTTAAAATTGCAAACCCATATTAGATTAAATATTCATTCATATTTATTCAGAACAAATTATTGAAAATTTTTATTTTTAAAGATATTTTTAAAAATATCATTATTAAGTTTATTTATAAAATATAAATTTCTGTTGAGTGTTTATCAAAATCTGTAAAAAAAAAAAAAGAAAAATGTCTTGGATTTTATTGTTGTTTAGTATCGCTTCTATGAAATTTTTATAATTTTTGCTGTAAGTGTGTTTATTTAAAAGTAATGACAATTTTTTTAAATCATTAACTGAACGAACACTATTACAGGTACGTTGTATATGTGATTCTCAATTTTAAGATATTAAAAGCACTGCACATTTTGTTGAAATATTTACAGAGCACAAAACAAGTTTAACCCTTGCAGATTAAAGCAGATCAAAAATTATTTCTCTAAAACCAGCAAAATGATAAAAATATATAAAATTTACAACATTGTTGTATATTAAAATTTGCACCATTGTTGTATATTAAAATTTGAATATATTTTATTTCTGATACTTTTATAATATTTTTCAGGATCAATAAGCAATTATTATAAATATTTAATGCATTTTATATAACTTTAAATCGTTTTGAAAATAACTTTAAATGTATACTACTTTGATTTCACATACAATGTGTTATATATTTGCATTATTCCTACTATAGCAACTAGATATATATATCTAATTCATCAATTAAGAAGACACATTTTTAAGGATTGCTCTATTTTCAAAACCATTTCTAATTCTATTTTAAAACATATTTAAAGATCACATAGGCATTTAGAGAATTAATTAACAATGAATAAATACTCTTTTCAAACTTTTTTTAATACCTAATTAAAAGATATATCAAAAAGTGAAGGAGAAAATTTCATTTTTGTATTATGATAACGTTAGAAAACAAGTCATCAATCCTCTCTGTTCTTTGACTGTAACACTAATGGACTTTAAAAGAAAGCGAATTTAATATGATATATTATTTGCACATATATATAAATTAGATGAAAAAAAGGCATATATTGGATTTAATAAAAGATTTTTTTGCCTTTTTTTATTTTGGCTGGCCGAACGCCAACCTTTATCGAGGCATTACATCTTTGTATACACAAACTCAGCACCGCAAAGTGTTATAATATCACAGTTGAAATAATTTAAAATACAAACTAGGTGGGGGAAATTTGTGCATGAAAATTTCCCCCACCTAGTTTATGACACTATGCGGTGCTTAGTTTGTGTATACAAAGATGTAATGCCTCGATAAAGGTTGGCGTTCGGACAGCCGAAATATAAAAAAAGGCAAAATAAATATTTTATTAAATCCAATATATGCCTTTTTTATCTAATGAATTAAATATGGATTGCTCTATTCTCAAAACAAAAATATATATAAATGGAATATGACAGGAATATTTTTAAACTTGGGGATAAAAACAAAAGGTTTTTTTTTATAACTGAGCTAAAACTAAAGAATATGCAGTATAAGAAATTAAACTATTTTTTAATCTATTTTCTACTACCCTTACACTGCAATGGTAAATTTGGACCTGGCTCATCAGTGGTGAACCCTCCTAGTGGTTAAACTAGTTTAATCTACCATACTGCTGTTTTTTTTTAATTATCCCTAGTACACGTGGTACAGGCCATGATAATTATGGTGGGTAGTTAGCGACTGCTTTTACTGTAAGCGCACCACATGTGTACACATGTGAAAAGCAGTTTGACTTTGCTTCAGGAGATTATATTATGAAACCCATTAGTGATTAACAAATCAAAATGCCCCGTGCCTTTAAAGGAGTAAACATCAATAATCTTCCTGTTTATTGTGGAGGGCTAATAAGAAAGCGTGGGTTACTGCTGCAATGTTTACTGAATGGTTTCATGAATGTTTTATCCCAGATGTCAAAAAATATTTAAGTTCAAAGGGATTGCCTTTTAAAGTGCTTTTGTTAATTGACAATGCGTCGGGTCACCCACAAGATCTAGAATATGAGAACGTTAAAGTAACATTTTTACCAAAAATACAACTTCATTATTACAACCATTGGACCAAGGCATAATTTCTACTTTTAAAGTTTTATACATAAAATGAGCCTTTACATATATTTGGAACAAATGGAGAACAATGAATCTTTAACAGTTATTAGTGCTTGGAAAAATTTTACAATGTTAGACTGTGTGAAGCATATCTCCTTATCATACACTGTGATTAAACAAACAACGCTCAATAGCTGTTGGAAAATAGTGTGATCAAATGTAGTCAAAAATTAACATTCCATTTCAACGTTAAATGAATATTCGCAGATAGTACAGATGGCGCATTCATTGGGCAGAGAAGGTTTTGATGATTTTACTGATGGTGATATCGCAGAGTTAATGGCTGATAAAGAACTATGTGAGGATGATTTAGTTAACTTAGAAAGTAAGTCTGACAAATCTGTGATGAAGAGGAATTAGTACCAGTAACAGTCACTGCTAAAGTCATCCACGAAGGACTCGCATTGGGAAGAAAGCTGGTTAATCATTTTATGCAAAATGACACAAACGTTTAAGGGCTTTACGATTCCGTGACATAAATTGCTGCTTGGCTCAACATCGAATCGGCACAAATAACTTTGAGTGATGAAAGTGAATTCGAACCTTCGATTACGAAAAAAAAGAATGAGAGTAATTTCTGACAGTAATGAGGATAATAAAACACCTTTTGTTTTATTTTTCTTCTTCTGTTTATGTATGTATTGTATTTATATATAAAAAAAGTGTTTACGTAATATATTACATATTTTAACCTGTCAATGCATTTTATTTTTATTTCTGGGTACACCTAAAAATATTGAAAAAATCACAACTGTTAAATAGCAAAATTATGCATTTTCTGCAAGCTTTTCGATTTACACGGTTTTGACTTGGAAATTTTTAATTTTCGATTTACACTTTTTTCTCAGGAACGTATCTACCGTGTAAATCGGGGGATAGGTGTATTTTATTCCTTCTTAACTAAATTATAAAACTAAGTACTTGTTACTAATAAATAATAATTTATATTTAATAGTCTTAACATTTTTTTTTCTAAAATATGACATTTGGCGAAAAGAATAAAAGTCGTAGATTACACAAAATGACTAGCACAACAAATGTCTCTTTGCCGAATTTTTATCAAGAAAACAATTACAAAGTTTTGTTCAATTCATACGTTCAATGTTTTTATAAATAAAACGCCTGAGGTAAATACTACAGTAAAACCCCTCTATAGTGAACCCCATTGGGACAGGACTTTTGGTTCACTATAGCCACGGTTCACTATAGCCACGGTTTGGGTATTTAAATTTTTTTTTAGGATATAATTAAAGGGCATGCGCAAAAAAAAAAAAAAAAAGGCTACCTCTTAATATTGGCTGCTTTTTTCCCCCTAAAAATTAACCTATTTCTATATATTAAAGCTGTATATTAAAATAAAAATAAAGTCATGTGAAAATATTGCCTTTTTGATCAGTTCCTCTGATAATTTAATTAGTATAAATGCAACCTGCCCCCCCATATGTCAAAAAAATCCAAGAAAAGTATACCTTATTTATAAAAATTAAATAAAAACTTTATTAATAATATTTTAAAAGGTATAAAAATATATTTTATATAAATAAATATTATATTACAATATAGGATACAAAGGCTTACTTGAATAAGTCTGTTATTTTTTTCTGCTTTAACATATTCCTCAAAAATTTGGTTTCATATCTAGCAAAGAAATCTTCATTTTTTAAAATGAAGCTTAGCTTGTACTAACTACGTATACAAGGCTTCTAAAATAGCAGCAATCGTTGGGATTGATTCCTCTTTGTAGCTTTTTTTTTTTTATAGTCTTCTTTTTGCCCCATATCGTATAAATGCTACTTTTGCTCATTTTCATTTTCTTCCGAAGTTCCGCTTGCGATGTACCACTCTCAATAGCTTTTATGATGGTTAATTTCTTTTCAAGTGATATCTTGGTATGAGCGACTTTTTCTTTGGCACTTCCATTATCTTTTAAAACTGGTTTTAATAATTTAAATCATGTTTTAAGGAATTTTCCTAATGTAGAGTTAAGAAATTTAGTTTTCAATAAGGCATGAAAAATTTATAAAAGAGTGCAGTATAAAAATAGAACGTAAATAAAAACACCCAATGTCGCTAAATTCTTTGTTTTGAATTGCGATCTGTGAGCTAAAGCTCACACAAAATTTTAATTAGTTTTGAAAATTATAATTTTGGAATTTTAGAATTAAAATTAAAAGTTTGTTATAAGCATGGTATTTTTGATAGAATTTAATATTTTGGGACCAAAATTGGGTTCGTTATAGCGATAGTTCGCTAGTTTGAAAAGTGAAAAGTTCGTTATAACAATGGTAATTTTAATGGAATGGAATTGGGATTTTCGATGGGTTCGTTATAAGGGAAGGTTCGTTATATCCATGGTTCGTCTTAGTGGGGTTTTACTGTACAATACTTTTAATCCTTGAGTGTCGGCCATGATACATCGTAAAAATAGATCTATTTACAGTTAATCTCATAAATTCAACACCCCAAGAGATCAGAGCTTTCGGTGGTAGATCCCCAGATTCTTGGCCCAAATATAATCTATAATTTTTAATAATACAGTAATAGAGGTAAAGATTGTATTTTTAAATTCGCTTTTCCCAATATTTTTTCTTAATTTACTTTTCTACATTTTATTTTGTTTTGTAACGAATCATGATGTGTTTAATCCAGATGAGCCTGATTCTTCAATCCAGAAACAACCAACTACATTTAAAGAAACAGTAGTGCTTCTTCAGGCTCCAACAGTGCATCACAGCTGCAGCTGGACTATTTCAAGTTGTATCCACATGCAATAAGATAAAAGCTATTGAGAAGATATTTTTGCCTTTATAACATCCCTTAACAAATTTATACAGCATATTTTTAGAAAAAGAAATATATTTTTTTCTCATCTATTTCAAAAATTTATTTTCCCCTTTAAAATTTTCACTATCACTCAAATCTAGAAAAGAATGAATATATATTTGTATTCTCAAAATAACTATAAATTAATAAGTGCAATGTCACAAAATGAATCACTGCAGATCTACAGAAATAGCACCTTACTGTGACTAAAGAGTTAACAATTATTGTCATTTAAAAACCACAAAGCTGTACTCATCCAGGAGAAAAACCTTAGAGTCGCTCTTACTGTGACTATAGAATAATCCAAGATTATTAAATAAAAGCATTACTTTATATATACAAGAAAAATTTTCCAACTATTGTTCTTATTCTGTATATAGAACAAACAGTAACTTGCATTTACAAATGTATGAATCTGTACATACAGAAGAAAAACCTTATTCCTGCCCTCATTGTGACTTTAGGACTAAATGGTCACATAGTTTAAAACTACACCAATTAATACATACAGGAGATAAACCTTCCCCTGCCTTTATTGTGACTATAGAGCAATAACTGCAGGAAACTTAAAAATACACCAATCAATACATACAGGAGAAAAACCTTACTCCTGCCCTCATTGTGACTATAGAACAACAACTGCAGGAACCTTAAAAAAGCACCAATCAATACATACAGGAGAAAAAACCCTTCCCCTGCCCTTATTGTGACTATAGAACAACAGCTGCAAACAAATTAAAACTACACCAATCAATACATACAGGAGAAAAACCTTACTCCTGCCCTCATTGTCACTATAGAACAGCAGCTGCAAACAAATTAAAACTACACCAATCAATACATACAGGAGAAAAACCTTATCCTGCCCTCATTGTAACTATAGAACAATAACTGCAAACAAATTAAAACTACACCAATAATACATACAGGAGAAAAACCTTACTCCTGCCCTCATTGTGACTATAGAACAACAGCTGCAAACAAATTAAAACTACACCAATCAATACATACAGGAGAAAAACCTTACTCCTGCCCTCATTGTGACTATAGAACAGCAGCTGCAAACAAATTAAAAATACACCAATTAATACATACAGGAGAAAAACCTTACTCCTGTTCTCACTGTGACTATAAAACTAGCAGAACTTTTGATTTAAAAAAACACCAATATAAACATACAGGAGAAAAACCATACACCTGCCTTTATTGTAGCTATAGTACAGTGACTGCAAGTTCATTAAAAATACACCAATTAACACATACAGGAGAAAAACCCTTCCCCTGCCCTCATTGTGACTATAGAACAATAACTGCAGGAAAATTAAAAAACACCAATATAAACATACAGGAGAATAAATATATTCCTGCCCTCACTGTGACTATAGGGCAAAACATTCTACAATTTAAAACGACAC